>CAUYON010012669.1:0-15254 GCA_963573935.1 Arctocebus calabarensis
CCATGGCACTCTACCAAGGGTGACATAGAGAGACTATGTCTCAAAAATAAAATAAAATAAAGTATTTTTTTTCTTTTTTTGGAGACAGAGCCTCAAGCTATCACCCTGGATAGAGTGCTGTCACATCACAGCTCACAGCAATCTCCAATTCCTGGGCTCAAGCAAGTCTCCTGCCTCTGCCTCCCAAGTAGCTGGGACTACAGGCGCCCACCACAACACCTGGCCATTTTTTGGTTGCAGCCATCATTGTTGTTTGGCGGACCGGGCTGGATTCAAACCCGCCAGCTCAGGTGTACATGGGTGGCACCTTAGCCTGTTGAGCCACAGGCACCGAGCCTAAAATGAAGTATTAAGCATAATTTTTCTTCCTGTACCCCACTTATTAAGCAAATACTCTGTATTATTAGAAAGCCAAAGTTCAAGTTTTTTTTTTTTTTAATATGGAACATTTCATGAATTTGTGTGCCATCCTTGTTAAGGGCCCATGCTAATCTTCTCTGTATCATTCCAATTTTAGTATATGTAATTTAGTAATTTAGTAATTTCCAGTATATGTGCTGCCAAAGCAAGCACAAAGTTCAAGTATTCTTTTTTTTTTAATTTTGGTTTTTCAATTTTACAAAAAAATGAGGAAGTGATTTATCTATAGTAATTTTTTGAGTAATACTCTATTACCGTAGTGATTTAAAATCTTTCTATCACTTCCTATAAAGTAACCAAATCAGGAATTTTTTTTTTTTGTAGAGACAGAGCCTCACTTTATTGCCCTTGGTAGAGTGCTGTGGCATTACACAGCTCACAGTAACCTCCAACTCCTGGGCTTAGGCAATTCTCTTGCCTCAGCCTCCCAAGTAACTGGGACTATAGGCGCCCACCACAACACCCGGCTAAGGAAAAGTATTTTAATTTACTGTGGAAAGAGAAAATAAACCTAAGAAAGTTTAAAGACATCAAGATAGCAAACCATTCCACGTACATTTTATTGCTATCTTATGTCACATCATAATCTCATGTTCTTGATCATCTGCTATTGGCAGATTTATTTGGGAACATTCATCTTGGCTTTAAAATGGTGGTGACAGCACAGTCTGCTTCAGAGCTGCTCTAAAAATGAACCAATGATGTAAAAGGAGGATGCATGGAAGCTCTCATGAGTCAATGGAACCCCACCAATTGTAGAAGGGTTAGCAATCCCTCAAACTAATCAAGAGTGGTTGCTAAATAGGTATTATGAACAGTACTATATTTTCACAAGTCTGTAAAATAGTATTTTTAGATACAGAATTCCATATGAAATAGAAACCTAAATGTCTCTTTTTTTTTTTTTTTTTTTTTTTGTTTGGCGGGCCCAGGCTGGATTCGAACCTGCCAGCTTAGGTGTATGTGGCTGGCGCCTTAGCCCATTTAGCCACAGGCGCCGAGCCTTCCTAAATGTCTCTTAATAGTAACTCTACCCTTCTGCACACATAATTTGTTCATTCCCATCTCTGTGCCTTATTTTAAGGATTTCTCTCCACATGGCCTTCTTCCGTATATCTGCTAGTTTTTCACGTTTTTCATAATCCAGGTCAAGATTCCAATCCACTCAGGCAGCCTTTGTGAATCTTCTCCCAGTCAATCACTGCATTCATTGCTTTGCATAAATAATTTAAGAAGTATAGCTATAACATATTTGTTATCCATACCTTGCTTTTTTATGTTGCTCAGGGTTTAGAGTTTTTTTACACTGTATTTCTCTCTCTCTTCCCAGATTAGAGTACGAATTTCTCAAGGGAAGCATAACACTTTATACTTTTTTTGTTTCTTCTGTAGGGCCTACTGGGCAGACAAAATTCCTTAAATACTTAACTTCTGCTGTAATCCTAGGCTCTCATACCTTCAAATCTACAAGCTTGGGGCTCCAATTTAATCCCTTGGGATGACAGCCCCATTCTGCAATCTTCTGCAGAGCCACCCAACTTAAGTTATAAAAAGGCCAGTAGAGGCTTAAAATGTTCCTTTGGCTGCCACTTAGCCCCAAATCAAGTTAATTTTCTATTCCTTTCATCAATTCAATGAGTAAGAATGTAATTTCATGCTATCCTTCCTCCTATTTCTTAAAATGTCCCCTTAATTTCCATTCACTTGCTCCAATCTAAAACACCACAAGATGCATGAAAGTATGTGATTCCAACCCTCTCTTAGCAATTTTCCCATTTTGATAATGACAGGACATGAACAATAAATATGTGCAGAGAAATTTCAGGATCCAAAGTTCATCTTTGTCTGACAAAGTAAGGTATAGGTACCACTACCAGCTGAATTAAAATTTTGGAAAAAGGCAAAGTCTCGGGCAATATGCTAGCCAGTAAATGAGTCATCTTTTACATAGTTTTAAAAAACAAGTGAGAAGAGCCATATCCCCTCCTAAATGAAATCCATAACTAAACGTATTTTACTGGGATTTAGATTTTGTGCATCTGTTTGGCTGGACAAAGTATGGAATATACTCCCAAACATTGAGCCTTTCTCAAATAAGCTTCCATGGGAAGAATTAACCCTTAACACTCTAGGTGTCTATTATATGTAGTTACCTAGTGTCACTTAAGGATGTATAGAGAAAAGTTAGGTGCCCTCCTTAGAAGAATTGAGAAAAGAATCCCTGAAACCATCTTCTGTAGGCTATGATTTCAAATAAGAAACTCCAGCTGAGAAGGTGGCCATATTCAAAGAAAGTATTAGTTCCCTAATGCCTGGTAGTGCCAGGAAGTGGCCATCTCCATAGACTACTATGTGGGGACATCTCAATCTCTAATCAAACATGGTTTATGGTGCCAAACAGGTGCCAGGTTGAGTTCACTACCTCTGACAAAGTCTCAAGGAAACCAAGTTTATCAGATTTATCATTTTTATGATTATGTGAAAGAGGCCAAGGAAATCACTCAAGTGATCCATCATACAGAACCTCCAGTTCCAAAGAATACTGACTTACTTCAGGTGACAACACTCTACCATTTTTAAGTTTTTCGTCCACACTGTTTCTTCGTCTCTGGAGTTGATCTTTTTCTTTCTGGAGGGCTTGAACTTGTTCTGAAATCTTTATTTGCTCCTCAGCTGTGCTGCCCTGGAGTTGCATGCTCTTTTCAGACAACTCTTGGTCCAACAAATTTAGGCGAGTTGATATTTTCAAACTATCTGTGCTTAAGGCCTAAAAAGAAATAACCCACCAGACACCCAAAAACAATTACTAGAAATCCAGACTGCATGTAAATTAGAAAAACCATAAAGAAAATTACTAAATGAACATATTTTTAGCTTTTTTTTTTTTTTTTGAGACAGGGTCTCAATATGTCACCCTTGGTAGAGTGCTATCATGTCACAGCTCACAGCAACCTCAAATTCTTGGGCTTACACAATTCTCTTGCATCAGCCTCCCAAGTAGCTGGGACTGCAGGTGCCAACCAAAACACCTGACTATTTTTTTTTTTATAGTTGTCATTGTTGTTTGGCAGGCCCAGGCTGGGTTCTAAACCGCCAGCCCTGATATAGGTGGCCTCTGAGCTACAGGAGCCGTTTATATTATTGTTTTCACCTATGGATTTTTTTTTGGGGGGGGGGAGGTTCATTTTCCAAAATCTTCCATTAAATGCCTTTTCTTAAAAAAAAGATAGATTTGAACTGTGAGTTTACTACTAAGAATTGCCTTAGCTAGGTTTTGAGAAATAGGGTTTTTCTTTTGTATTCTTTTCTAAATTGAGCTTTTCTTTCTTGGCTTGTAATATTGTAGAATTATGTCATGATTTCCTATAGGTTGAGATGTGGTTTGTTTAAACAATGATTGGTGGGTTTAAACATAAAATTTTTTTTCTCTGATTTCAATCTGATCAGAAAATATGGCCAGATTTATAGAGATGTTCATTATGGCCTAATTTAAGATAATTTGTACAATACTTTTTCATCACAATAATTACATGTATATACCACCATAAGATTTATAATTTTCTATATGTACACTATCATAGGTTTATAATTTTTAAAAAGCAGTCCCACCTCTCAAATTTTCACTTCTGTCCCGCTCCCCAGCAACAGCTACCTTCAACCTTTTTAAATTGTTTCTTCTGCTGTTTATGTCTATGTTTTTGTTATTGTTGTTTCTGATTTTTGAGACACAGTCTTGATGTTGCCCTAGGGGAGTGCAGTGGCCTTACATAGCTCAGTGAAACCTCAAATTCCTGGGCTTAAGCAATTGATCTTCCTGCCTCAGCCCCCTGAGTAGCTGGGGTTACAGTGCATACCACCATCACCAGCTAATGTTTCTATTTTTGAAGAAATAGGATCTTGCTCTTATGTTGGTCTTGAACTCCTAAGCTCAAGTAATTCTGCCTCTGCCTCCCAGAGTTCTAGGATTACAAGTGTGAACCACTGTGCCTGGCCTATCTCCATTTTTCTAAATGGATGTTATCAATTTTAGATATTGTCTATTGACTGTGTATTATAGGAGATAAGGATTTAGTACTCTTATACTTCTTAATTCCCCTCCCCCTACATTCGCCCAACATAAGACAATTTTATAGTTAAATCAATATTCATTTAAATTATTATAACTTTATGACTATTATTCATAAGCTGAACTATTTAGTATAAAATCTTCTATTCACTACGATTTTTAATACCATATTTTTTTTCCTTAGTCTTTTGTTTTACCAGTATTTTTTTGTATCACTTGATCAAACTTATCAGGAAATCTTTTTAATCCATTCTTCTCTAGAGACATTTTGCATGGAACATCCATCTTTCTGCTCCAAACTGGACTGATTGTCCTGGGACTTCCTATTGGTATTCCCTGGGAATTTCTATGTTAGATCTCATTTTCAGAATTCTAAGGCTTCCTTTTTCATAGTTTATGCCCTTATTTTTGTGGAGCATATTCCCAGTAGCTTCCTGAGACAGACATGATGGGAAATAATTTTTCTACTTGAGAATATTCTAGCTGCACATTTGATTGAGAGTTTGGCTTAGGAGAGAATTATTGATTAGAAATTGTTTTACATTTAAAATTGTCATACATTTAAAGATTGCTTCAGGTCTTTTAACTGCTAATGAAGAAGAAAGTTGATAAGTCCAATGCTATTCTTTTTCTTTTTTTTTAGAGATAAAGAGTCTCACTTTATCACCCTCGGTAGAGTGCCGTGACATCACACAACTCAGCAACCTCCAACTCCCGGGCTTAGGCGATTCTCTTGCCTCAGTCTCCCGAGTAGCTGAGACTACAAGTTCAATGCTATTCTGATTCTCGATATTTACAAGTTACTAGTCTTTTCTATCTGGAAGCTTTTGTAATCTTCTTTTTGCATCTCTTCTTTGTACTCATGCCTTCACAATGATATGGTTTAGGTACTCATTTTGCTGGGCCCTTGATGGGCTATTTCAATCCAGAGTTAAAACTTTTTTTCCTGAGACAGAGTCTTTTTCTGTTGTCCAGGCTAAAATGCTGTAGCATGATAGCTCCTCATAGCAACCTCAGATTACTGGGCACATGATCCTCTTGCCTTATCCTCCAGAGTACCTGGGACTACAGATGCCCTCCACAACTCCTGGCTAATTTTCCATTTTTTTTAGTAAAGAACGGGGGTCTTACTCTTGCTCAGGCTGGTCTCAAACTCCTGAGCTCAGGCAATCTACCTGCCCCAAGTCTTTCAAGAGTGAAGGCTTATAGACGTGAGCCACTATGTAAAAGTTGGGAAAACTTTTTACATTATATTTTTGATAATCTCTTCTCTGTTTTCTCTGTGATATCTTTCTGAAATTCCCATTACTTGGATGTTGGGCTTCCTGGATTATGTGCTTTTCTCCTATTTTCAATTGTCTTTTACATACTTTATGGGATATTTCCTCAATTTATCCTCTGATCCTTTTATTTATTTATTTATTTTTGTAGCGACAGAGTCTCACTTTATCACCCTCAGTAGAGTGCCGTGGCATCACACAGCTCACAGCAACCTCCAACTCCGGGGTTTAGGCAATTCTCTTGCCTCAGCCTCCCGAGTAGCTGGGACTACAGGCGTCTGACACAACGCCCAGCTATTTTTTCTTTTGCGGTTCTGCCGAGGCCAGGTTTGAACCTGCCACCCTCGGTATATATATGGGGCCAGTGCCCTACTCACTGAGCCACAGGCGCTGCCCCCCTCTGATCCTTTTAATTTCCAAGAGTTCTGTCATGGATTTATTTTTTTCTTTTTGCCCTGGGTAGAGTACCATGGCAAAATAGCTCACAGCAACCTCAAACTCCAGGGCTCACGCAATTCTCTTGCCTCAGCCTCCCAAGTTGCTGGGACTACAAGGGCTTGCCACAATACCCAGCTATTTTTTTAGAGGCAGGGTCTCGCTCTTGCTCAGGCTGGTCTCAAAAGGGTGAGCTTAGGCAATCCACCCACCTCGGGCTCCCAGAGTACTAGGATTACAGGAGTGAGGCTCCGTGCCTGACCATGAATTTTTTTTTAATAACCTACAGTTCTTATTTTATGGACATAGCATCATCATCTTTTACCCTATTGAAGATACTAGGGCTTAAGTTTTTTCAACTTCTTATTCTATCTTTAATTGCTCCGAGTTTTTTTTTTTTTTCCTTTTATCTTAATGTTGGTAGCTTTCCTGGATTGTCCATCACATTTAAGAGTCAGGTATTAAAAAGCTGATAAGTGGGCGGTGCCTGTGGCTCAGTGAGTAGGGCACCGGCCCCATATATCGAGGGTGGCAGGTTCAAACCTGGCCCCAGCCAAACTGCAACAACAACAAAAAATTTGCAGGGTGTTGTGGTGGGCGCCTGTGGTCCCAGCTACTCAGGAGGCTGAGGTAAGAGAATCACCTGGGCCCAGGAGTTGGAGGTTGCTGTGAGCTGTGTGACACCATGGCACTCTACTGAGGGCAATAAAGTGAGACTCTGTCCCTATACAAAAAAAACCAAAAAGCTGGTAAGATATGTCATGAGAGCATAAGAGGGACACTATGAAAGCTTTGTGATACACAAAAATTAAACATAAAATCAGAATGAGGGAGGGGTGGGGAAAGGAAGAGCAGAGAGAGGGAAGGAGCGAGGGGGGTGGAGTCTTGGTGTGTGCTACACATTTTGGGGGCAAAATACAATTGTAAGAGGGACTTTACCTAACAAATGTAATCAGTGTAACCTGGTTCCATGTACCCTCAATGAATCCCCAACAATAAAAAAAACAAAAAACATAATCATTTTGATTATTGTATTTTTTTCAAAATAACATTCATTTTGAAATAACGTTCAAAAACACCACAACATTCCATTCACTTTTGCATTCTGGTAAACTGGTTTTTTTGGTTTTGGGGGTTTTTTTTGCAGTTTTTGGCCAGGGCTGGGTTTGAACCCACCACCTCCGTCATATGGGGTCGGTGCCCTACTCCTTTGAGCCACAGGCACCGCCCCTGGTAAACCAGTTTTAAAAAGACTCTTTCCATTCATTTTCTTCAAGTGTTATGAGCTCACTTTCTTAAGTGTGAACAGCAGCTTCAGGGTTGAAGAATCTTCCGCATATGTGATTTTTTTCTGGAGGGAACAGGAAATCATCACATGGGCCGGGTAGGACTGTACAGTGGAAGAGTCGTAAGTTTAACCTCTGTGGACTCCAGGAACTGAATGGTGATACTAGCTGTGTGGACAGACACATTGTCATGGTATATAGGTGGTTCACCCATAGTTGTGTTCTTGGCTGCTGTTCTTGAAACTTCCCGAAAATTTTTAGTAGGCATACTGTTCTGCACCATTGAGCAGTAACAGTCCTTTTTTCCTCCACAGGAACAGTTGCAACATGACCGCTTTTGGAGAAAAAAGTTGCCACCATCTTCTTTCCAACAATTCAGGGCTGCTTCACTTTTGTTAGTGGATTTTCATGGAGGAAGGGATTCACACTATTGACTGACACTTATTCTCTGGATCAGACTGGTAAATCCAGGTTTCATCACCAGTAATGATGTCAGAAACATATCCCTTTCTTCTCACCATTCAGGATGCGCTTTTGCTCATCTGTCAAAGTCTGAGGCACCCATTCGAATGAAACTGTCCTGACTCAAAGGTTATCATAGAGCAGGATTTTGGACACTGCTGGCAAGCCATTCTGTAGTGCTGCTTCAGTGCCCTTAAATGTCACTCAGTTGTTTTCAGGAATCATTTTGTCCACAGTGATGACACTTCCATAGTCATGGGAATGGTGAGACACCCACTCTTCATCTTTCAGAGAAGTTCTACCTCTTCTAAATTCTTGAAACCACTGAAAAATTATCTACTGGGTAATGGTCCCAGTGGTCCCCCAAAGCCCACAGCAAATGCTCAAGGCTTTGAGACTCCTTTAATTTGCTTTTAAAATCATAGAAAACCATTGCACAAAAGTGTTCTCTTCCCAGCTCCATAGCTGACACTGATTGAGTGTCAGACGGAAACAAACGAAGCCTCCCAGCAACAGAGATAAACTGAGCAAACTGAAACTTGCACAGGTGAAACTTACAACAAGAAGGATGCCGTTGTTGACTGTATTTCTTGGAAGTGAAATAATGGACTGGAACACAGTCTGTCTCCAAATTTTTGTAGTGACCTTCATATATGCGGGATCTAGCCACTTAGTTGGGGGCTCCTAAATTTAAGTATTTTTAGGTCTTTTTTTCAGAGACTTTCAGAAAATCTGTCAGTCTCCTGCTGGGAAGTAGAAATCTGGCTGCCAGCATTCTGGGATCCTGGTAGAGACTAGGAGATAGATTTTTCAGGATTCATATGGAAACCTGCATTCATTCTCTGTTTGGAGTATTTTGACTTATCCTGATTTCTTGCTGTGCCTGGTTCAATCTTCAAAAAACAAATCATCTTGTACCAGAGGGAGAAAATATTTCTATGCCCTATTTTCATCCTATGCCTCACTCCTGCTTTCTGAATATCTTAGTTCTTTCATTTCTCAGTCTTTTTGATATTCTATGTTTATTATATCTTCTAGTGCTGTAGTCTTTTTGATGTGAATTATAACTCTCTAATACTATTAATTTTTTTAAAAAGGGGGAAAAAACTAAAGCCAAAGCCTTGGCTCTCAGTTGTGTCTCTTTTTTTATTGAATCATAACTGTGTAACATTAATGCATTTATGGGTACAATGTGCTGATAAGATATACAGTGTGGAATGCTTACATCAAACTGGTTAACATAACCATCGTCTCGCTTACTTATTTGTTGTGGTAAGACATTTATACTCTACTTTTTTTTTTTGAGACAGAGCCTCAAGCTGTCACCCTGGATAGAGTGCTGTGGCATCACAGCTCACAGCACCCTCCAATTCCTGGGCTCGAGCGAGTCTCTTGCCTCCGCCTCCCAAGTAGCTTGGGACTACAGGTGCCCGCCACAATGCCCAGCCATTTTTTGGTTGCAGCTGTAGTTGTTTGGCGGGCCCGGGCCAAATGCGAACCTGCCAGCTCAAGTGTATGTGGTTGGCACCTTAGCCCGTTGATCCACAGGCGCCGAGGCCTTTTTTTTTTTTTTTTGAGACAGAGTCTCACTAAGTCACCCTTGGTAGAGTGCCGTGGCATCGCAACTCACAGCAATTTCAAACTCTTGGGCTTAAGCAATTCTCTTGCCTCAGCCTCCCAAGTAGCTGGGAATACAAGTGCCTGCCACAACGCCCAGCTGTTTTTTGTTGCAGTTGTCATTGTTTTTAGCTGGCCCGGGCTGGGTTCAAGCCTGCCAGCCTCACTGTATGTGGCTGGTGCCATAACTAATGTACCATTGCATTGTGCACATTAGGTGAGGTCCCACCAAATACCCTCCCTCCTCCCAGCCCCACTTCCTCTTCCCTCCTTTCTAGAATATAGTTGTGTTTTATCATTCATATGAATGTGTAGGTGATTATATATTGGTTTCATAATAGTGTTGAGTACACTGGATATTTTTTCTTCCATTCTTGAGATACTTTACTAAGAAAAATATGTTCCAGGCATTTAGATTGGAACTTCTTCTGTTTTGCTAAGTCAGTAACTTCTCATCTATTTACTTTCTACCTAACAAACTTTCTTTTTCTTTTCTTTTATTTGGTAATCTTTTGTCCTCTTTTATCTCCTGTACTGTCTTTGCCTCTTTATGATTTTATAGCTTTTGAAAACCAATAGTTTTAGTAAGCTACTGCTATGCATATTACACATAACCATAAAATTTATCTGAAGTATATATAATTCAGTGGTTTTTAGTATATTCACAGAGTTATGCAACCATCACCACAATCAATTTTAGCATATTTTTTATCATCTCCCCAAAGAAGCTCCACAACCATTAATGATCATTCAATTTCCTCCCCTATGCTCCACCAGCCCTAGGTAACCACTATTCTCTTTTTTTTCTCTGGACACAAATGGAATTGCCTATTCTGGACACTTGATATAAATGGCATTATACAAAGGTAGCCTTTTGTGACTGGCTTCTTTCACTTAATATATATTTTCAAGGTTCATCCATTTTATAGCATGAATCAGTACTTCATTCCTTTCTGTTTATACATTTATCAGTTGATAAACATTTGTGTTGTTTTCATTTCTCATTACTTCTATCCTAGAAGGGGTGAAGTGGTATCACACTTAAGTTTTAATTTGCATTTCCCTGATGGCTAATAATGCTGAACATCTTTTTACACGTACTTACTAGCCACCTGTACATCTTCTTTGGCAAAATGTCAATTCATATTCTTTGCCCATTTTTTAAGTGGGCTGTCTTTTTATTATTGAGTTGTAAGAATTTTTTATATATTCTAGATGAAGAGCTTTATCAGATAAATGATTTGCAAATATATTTGTGAGTTGTCTTTTCACTTTCTTAATGGTGTCTTTGGCATCATAAAACATTAAAGTTTTAAATTTGGATAAAGTTCAGTTTACCTACTGTTTCTTTTGTTGCTTGTGATTTACGTGTAATATCCAAGAAACCATTGCTTAACTGAAAGAAAGAAGGTCACAAAGATTTATGCCTATGTGTTCTACAAGTTTTATTGTTTTAGCTTTTACATGTAGGTCTACGATCCATTTTGAGTTAAACATGTATAGGGTATGAATATATTCCTTTGCTGTCATTTGAGTGGGGTAATATGCATGCACTCAGTCCATCATGTTCCTTATCTGAAATGCATATAATCAAGTCTTATAAATATTTCTCAAATACTGGAAAAGATGTAATCTTTGTATGCCTTTTGTTCACAACCCATTAGGATAACAGTCTCAAGTTTCCCTTCTGTTTCATTAAAATAATTTTCCAAGAATCAATTTTACTTTGGTCTATTGTGGTTTTCACTTATTTGTACTTCCTACTTATAGTATGTTCTTTGCTTCCTAAATATTACTCCTTATTGAGAATAGAAAACAACTGTTCTCATTTATTTTTCTGTATTACAAAGTAAACTTATTCCAGGGAACAGATTATCTTGCTCATTCTTTTTTATTTTTCCTCTTCTCTTAGGATACAGAACATATCCTGAAGGTCCAGGTAATTTTCTTCTATTTACTCACTTAAGATTTTGTTAATCTCCTTTGTTATCATTTATATGCTATGAGGAACAGCTTTTACAACTTGACCCTAACAGCTAATTTTGGCAAGTTGCCTGGATATTGCACCAGCAACTAGGCTGGCTGGAGGGGCCACTTCTAACTCTGTTCCCATGGCCTGGTAATAAAAGCTATTTCAACATAAACAGGGAACTGGAGGACAGAGCAAAGCTAAGTACTGGTCCTTATTTCCATCTACCTATTATATTGATATAGAGAGGTTAAGAACACACCATAATCAATTTGGATCCTGATGGTCTAAATGCTGATTGAAAGGCAAGTCTAATAAAGAGGCAGGTTACTGATCCACAGTCTGTTCCATGACTCTGTAAGTAGACTGATCCTGGGCCCAAGGCTAGCTGGAGATGAAGGTAACAGATACAAAGTCCTCTCCTACTCTAGCCTCTTTTTCTGATGCTGTTGTTGAAAATATGTACAGATGGGTTAAAAAAAAATTAGTCCTGGTCCTTCTACTCTGTCCATAATTATTCCTTTTCCAAAAATTAAAATTAGGCAAACTCCTTCATAAAACCACTTTGGCTCATAAAATCCAAGTCCTCCAAGAAAAATTTTTGTAAAGGCTCTCAAGTCTTTATAATTTGAAAATAAACAAACCTTCATTACATAGAATCTTCTTTCTTTTATAAGAATCCCATAAACCCCTAACTTTGGGTGGTAGCAACATGATAAACTTCAAGTTTATTTTTCCAAATTACCAATATTCACTATAAAGCAGCATATAACAGTACAATTTATTTAAAATATCCACTAAAGTTAATGAAGTTGTATGGATTGGGAAGAGGGGAAATTGAAGAGTTTTTGCTTAATCATTATAGTGTTTCTATTTGGGGTAACAGCAAAGTTTTAGAAATATATAGTAATGATAACTATATAGTATTGCAAAAGTAATGAATGCCACTGAACTGTATACTTAAAAAGAGTTAAAATGGTAAATTTTCAATGTTCTGTATATTTTACTACAATAAAAAAATACCAAAGTAGTAATAATAAATCAACCTTGGCTGACCACTTAACATTTTACTTCAAAATTCTAAAAGATTTTAGTGATGGTCATTTGATAAGCAGTAATAAACAAAACATACTCAATGGTATGATTTACTTCTTAGAGAGAAAAATCCTAGTTTATATGGCTTACAGCCAGAATCAAATGATGTATTAAATACAATACCTGACTAGATCTCAACTTCTTATTTTCCAGGTGGCTCTTCTCCTGTAACAGGGCCTCCTTCTTAGAAACTATGGCCTCCCGTTTCTTTAAGTCTTCTTCCAGCTCCTCTAATTCTTGGCGTTGGTTCAGAACTTTCTCTACTTCTTCATCTAACCATTTCTTTTGCTCGTCCAATTTCTACATTAAAATTTCAAAGAAATGTTATTTGTTTTTCCATCTGCCATAAAAATTATAATATAATTTCAGATTGGCTGAAATCTCTTAAATGAACATTTAAAAAACTGTCACTTAGAGTAACTCATGTTCCTGTCTGAAATCCTAAAGAAATGGTCCCATTCAAGATGTTGCTGGGTTGTTTTCATAAGGAATTAAAATTTACTCCCCAAATATGTTAGAGTCTGGAACTTTTCAACATGACAAAGTAAGGGATGACAATTTTCTATGCCTATATCAAGAGTATCTTTTTCTACATCGTAGAGGTGCATACTTCTGTCATTACTCTGGTGGTTGCTCTTTTAGTCTGTCTCCCCAGCTTGAGCTCCTTGATTGACTGCAGGGAATGTAATTTTTGCCTCTTTCTCCATAATGCTTGGTACAGTACCTGGCCCACAGTTGGCATTCAATAAAATATTAAATGAAGAGTGAATGAATGCCTGATTAAATCAATCAAGGAAATAAATAAATGAATACACATTGATTCATTATGAAGACATAGATGATAGAGCATAGAAGGAAATCCAATCTGCATTATAGCTTGTCAAAATAATTATCTTAAAAAATAAACTGAGCTGGAAAGATATCTAAAACAAACATCTTAGAACTCTCTGGAATTAAGGATACCCAGAAACACATATACACATCAATATTAATGGAATATGACCGCCCAAGAAGAGCTCTACTAATGCAACAATGCCACCAAAGTAACAAATAAATGTATAATATCAATACTATTTTCCAGTCCTTCGTGAACCTTATACAAAAGGTTCCTAGTAATCAATATTAAGTGGTCAAGGCAAAGAAGATGCAGAGCTATTCAGCCTTCCATCTAAATTAGATAGTGTGATCCTATAAGCACTATCAAATATCATAGCCTAAAATAGTTGCTCTGTAATTATTAGTAACAAGAAAAGTAACTATAAACATGTGTTAGTTTTGTTATATTCTTAGAAATACCAACAGGAGACCTATGAAGTCCAGCAGGTAACAACTAAATATTCTACAAACATTCCCCAACTGTGAGTAGGGTATGAAAGATGAATTAGAAATCCTTTCTAAGCCCGAATGCAAAAAAGGGAAAAATCAAAAAAATTGTGATTCTTCATGACATTTCTGGGTGAAAAACATGTGAGTGGAATAATACATCCAAGCCTGAAATGTCACTGTTAAAATCTAATATACAAAATTTGGCATGGTGTCTGCGCTCAGTGGTTAGGGCACCAGCCACAATCACAGGGGCTGGTGGGTTCAACCCCAGCCAGGGCCTGCTAAACAACAGTGACAACAATAACAAAAAAATAGCTGGGCATTATAGCGGGCACCTGTAGTCCCAGCTACTGGGAGGCTAAGGCAAGAGAATCACTTAAACCCAAGAGTCTGAGGTTGCTATGAGCTATAGCACTCTACTGAGGATGACATAGTGAGACTCCGTCTCAAAAAAAGTTTGATGGCTAGCCATAGTGGCTCAGGCCTGTAATCACAGTACTTTTGGAGACTGGGGGGAAACTTCAGGCAAGGAGTTTGAGACCAGCCTGCAACAGAGCAAGACTCTTTCTCTCAAAAAAACCAGGTGTGGTGGCATGTGCTTGTAGTACTACTTGGGAGGCTGAGGATACAGAAGTTCAAGGATACACTGGGCTATGTTCATGCCATTGCATTCCAGTCTGGGCAGCAGAGTGAGACCCCATCTCTACAAAAAAATTAAAAGGCCAGGAGTGGTGGCATGCACTTGAGTCTTAAATACTTAAGAGGCTGAGGCAAGAGGATCACTTGAGCCCAGGAGTTGGAGGCTGCAGTGAGCTATGATTATGCCACTGTGTTTCAGCCTGGGCAGCAAAGTGAGACCATGTCTCAAAAAAAAAGAAAAATTAGGGAGACAATAAATTTTTCAAAATTAGGGTGGATGTACTTGTATAATTATAATATTAAGTACAGTATTTTCTTATATAAAATTTAAAATTTCATACCTGTGAAACAAGGAAAATAGAAAAAAATTAAATTTCAGTTTCTTTGAACTTTGAAATTAGTTTATGTATTAGAAATTTTTATTTTAAAAATGTGGGCTCGGCACCTGTGGCTCAACAGGCTAAGGCACCAGCCATGTACACGTGAGCTGGCGGGTTCGAATCCAGCCTGGGCCGCCAAACAATGACAGCTGCAACCAAAAAATGGCCAGGCATTGTGGCGAGCACCTGTAGTCCCAGCTACTTGGGAGGCGGAGGCAGGAGACTCACTTGAGCCCAGGAATTGGAGGTTGCTGTGAGTTGTGATGCCACAGCACTCTA
>CAUYON010012670.1:0-14327 GCA_963573935.1 Arctocebus calabarensis
AATGGAGACTTTACAGTCTTTGTATTAACCTGGATGGAAGTGGAACACATTATTCTTAGTAAAGCATCTCAAGAATGGAGAAGCATGAATCCCATGTACTCAAGTTTGATATGAGGACAATTAATGACAATTATTGACACGGTGCGGGGGAAGGAAGGGGAGAGCAGAGAGAGGAAGAATGAGGGAGGGGTGGGGAAAGTAATAGCAGAGAGAGGGACGGAGTGAGGGGGTGGGGTGTTGGGTGCCACACCTTTTGGGGGCAAAACACGATTGTAAGAGGGTCTTTTCCTAACAAATGCAACCAGTGTAACATGGTTTCTTGTACCCTCAATGAATCCCCAATAATAAAAAAAAAAGAGAGAGAGAGAGCGAGAAACAAAAGGGAAAGGAGGGAGTAGATGGGAAAATTGACAAAAATAATAGAATAACAGGGTGATGCCTGTGGCTGGAGTAGGGTGCCAGCCCCATATGTAAGAAGTGGTGGCTTCAAACCCAGCCCTGGCCAAAAAAAAAAAACACACACAAAAAATAATAATAGAATAACAGAAGGAGAGAGACAGGAGTAATATTGGTATACGGTAGTATAGTTTAACCTCTGGGGTCTAGTTTGGTTGTGTCCCTTGAGGTCAGGATCTCTTTGCCAGCCTGGGCAGATACAAGACCCCATCTCCACCGTATATGGAAGAAAACCAAAACTAGTATAAATTAAATTAAAAAAAGAAAGGAACAGAAGACTTCAAGGGATAAAAATGGGGGAGAAAAAAAGAATAGCAGGGCAAGGAAAACTATCAGAAATTGAGCCCTTATTATTAAAGAAGGAAAAAATTAAAATTATAATTACAGGATGAAAAGAAGAGAAAAAGTGAAATAAAAATCTAGGAGGTAAAAGTGGAAAAATAGTTTCTAAATGTAAGAAAATAATATTTATATATCTTGCTGTATATTGCCTGGACAACATGTAATCTTCTGGGGTATGAGATGCTCATCAGAATGCTAAAACAGCTGTATAATATGGATACCGGAACCCTCTGTCTTGCTGAGGGGACCTGGTCCCATCTTCCTGACTTATTTGACCTCAATCCCCGCAGGGTTTGAACCTGAAGCTCTCCTCAGCCTGCTTAATACACACTTCTTAACCTTTCCAAACCATGTCTTTTGGCCATGGAGAGGCTTTTCCAGGAAACCTGTGTTGCTCAAATCTCCCCAGGAGTGGTTGCTAAGCTTATCAGGAACACTAGTACAGGCCTCACACTAGGGTCTGAGGGCGGATCCTGCAAGGCAGCTTTCCCACAATGGCTATGCTTGGTCTGCAGTTGACCTGCTCTACCCAGTGACTCAGTCCTGGTTCCTGGGAACAGTTCAACATCACTCTCTTGGTTGCCCAAGCTCTACCAAGGTAACTCAACCAAGGGGCCAGGTCCAAAAATAAACTGGCAGGTGAGGCCTTCCTGCTGCCACTGCACTGGCCAGCCTCTGCTGGCATGCAAGTTCTCTCGCTGGTGCTAATACTCCCTGGTGCTAATGTCCTGCTCTTTGGGTCCTGAAGTCTCCAACTGTCTCCCTGTGACCTAGAAGGGATGTTTCTGCATAGACCCTACCAGCCAGAAGTGCCTGTAATCTTTTCTCCCCAATCTTACTGTACACAACTGCAAAGAAGCTGCCTCTAGTCCACCTTTTTGCTCTGCCTAGCTGTTTGATTTCTGAAATTCCTTCTTCTCCATGTTTTTATCTATTGCTGAAACTCTCTATTCTGTTCTGGAACTCCTTGAAAGTCTCTTTAAATTTTTTAAGCTTTTCTATAGCCTTCCTCATTATGTTCATATCCTTGTTGACTTTGTCATTAATTTAATTGATTACTTCAGACACTTTTGAACTTCTTTGTGGATGTCTTTTTCAATCTTCTCCTCAATTCTAGTCATCTTATTTCCCATCCATGTTCTGAATTCGATTTCTGTCACTTCATCAATCTGTCTGTGGATGGTGTTTTTAGCTGTATCTTCATTGTAATTCCTTGGGGGAATTGATTTGTTTTTATTTTTCATGTTGCCAAGATTCTTCTTCTGATAGCTCCCCAGGTTTGTTTCCAATTGATTTATATATTTATTATATTTTTAAGCTAAAATATTATGTTGTTCCTAAACTTTTGTTAAGAGATATTCTAGTTGAGTTCCTTAGGCAGCTATCAGGAGATAATTGGGGCCAAATAGGTGGAGGCCAAACCATTCAATTGGTTCTGGGGAAGTTAGATGTAGATTCTGGTGGGCCAGTAGTGAAACTAGCTGTCCCAGAGTGTAGAGCTGTCCCACCCCTTTCAGAACTTGCCCTTTGAAAGTGGAGGTTTGAAATCAGATCCAAAGGCCCCAGGATATGGAGGTTGGCACCCCCTTTCACTACTGACTATTCAAACGAGCTGCTACTTATACCTATGGCCCTTCCCACGTACAGCCTCCCAAAATTCCCTTCCATGGTTTCAGCGTGTGAGGGTCCTTCAAAACTGGCCTTCCTTTCTCCAAGTTCGGTGGCATGGGGCTGGCAGCAGGACCTCCAGGTGATACTCCTAGGCTGAGGGAAGGTCACAGATAGTGACGCTAATTGTCCTATCAACAGTGCCAGCCCTGCACACCAATAAATGGTAAAAGTTGTGGTTTTTACTATAGTCCTTCCCTATAACAGATTCAAAATGCCATGATAATTTTGCCCATGGTTTTGGTAGGAGAAAGCTTAGACTTGCCATGTGCTTCTCAATATTTCTCAGAGTGAGATCACCCAAGGCCATGCACTCCCCTCTCTAAGCTGGCATGTGCAGCACTGTGGTGAATTTCAAGGAGAGAAACTCATAGAACATATGAAAGACTAAGCCTCTCCACAGGGTAGAAAAAGCTCCCCCTTAGCAGGAGGAAGACTTGGATGAAACCCTGCATCACCAATGTTAGTGCACTTGAGCCATAGATTCCACCCACTGTGCGTAGCAATACACTCCCATTTCACCATGCCACACAATGCAGAGACTCCTCAGATTTCCCACCAGATATGTTGGGAAGGCAAGGCTTGTCTCTCTTTCCTCCCATGGCTGGTTATGGATCCACCCTGTTGACAATAACAGAAAGCAGGACCATGCCCTCTTCAAACATTGCTTCTGTGGTGGCTATAAGAACTGAGTAGGTAGAGTATTAATGTCTTTATATAGTGATCAAGGAAAGGCCATGAAGGCTATCTGTAACAGTACGATCAAAATATTTCTGAATGTATATGAATTGTGCCCTGTGATTGCACCAATGTACATAATTATGATTCAATAAAATCATTAAAAAAAATAAAAAATAAGAATTAAAAGTATAAAGGGGGTATATTTTATGGTCTCTCATGAATATATATTCAGTTATATAATAAAATGAATTAGATGTATAAAGAATTTCTGATGTTACAGTTTGGTTAGATTCCCAGGGAAACCAACCTCTGAGAGTGACATGAGAGTACACAGTATTTATTAGGTTGTTTCCGAACAATCAAAACCTGTGGAAATGAGGGGAAAGAAACAGAATTGGGAAAACAGAGAAGTGGGGCTTCCCTACAGTTCCACCAAAGGCTTCAGCTAATTCCACCATACTCCTTGTCTTGATAAGACATTGGTTTTAAGATGCCCCTTGGAGGAGTGATCGTTTGCCAGCAGAACTTTTAACAACCGGGCCTTAGTTCAGAAGAGAGATCTGAAAGGTATAGCAAACCTATTCAGCACATTTGATTTAAATGGGTAATGCCTACCATTTTGGAGTGTGACAGAAAAAAGTAAGAGAACATTACAATGTTTTTGTTTGTCAGGTATGGTCCCTATTATAGTTGTGTTGGGCCCCCAGGAGGTGTGCCATACGTCCTCACATTGTGCCCATTGAGAGCACACCAATCCACCCCACCCAATTCTTTGTGCCCTCAAACCAACCTGAAATTTAAAAAAAAAAATCATCTGAACTTGGAACTAAAGAAAATATATTATTACCTTTAAATTTAAAGGAAAAAAGACATTGAAATCTTTGAGGATAGAATTATGTTTCAAAGAATTCTAAGTTACATTTAATTAATTCTTCCTTTATCATCACTTGTCCATTTAGTATGATTAAATAAACATTTGTTGAACAAATAAAAAACTAAAAGAAGAATAAAAGGAAGAGGGAATCTTTCAACTTGTGACACCCTATGCATACAAGTAAAAAAGTATTTAGATTCTCCCCGAATCCTTTTGGGTTCTGAGAATTTCATGCTGAAGTTTCTTCACTAATAGACTTTTTAAACTATGTATTAGGTGACAACGATTAAAAACACAATTGTTGTGCCACGATATTAATTTATTTTTATATTTTGACTAAAATTAGAAAGACTATAAGACTATTGATTTTATTTTGAGTTTAATATTAACAGATCTGTGACTCAAATCATGTATTTACATATGTTCCTTAATACATTTTTATTTTGCCTTATCAGATTCATCCATTGTAGCTTCTAACTATTATTGCTAATAACTTTTGTTTGCAATGTTTAAAAATGTAATTTTAAATGTTTTTTAAGTTTTATAACTATGTTAACAAATTCCAGATTCTAATTATGGTAAAATTATGGTTCAAATTCCATTTTACAGTCCCACATCACAATTCATATATTAAACAAAAGGCAAAGAAATTGTTGGATATCCTGGGCATTATAACCAGTTTGAGGACTGCAGCAGACAGTTGGACTAGTATATGAGTAACCGCTTCTTGTATGTATTGTATGCATTTCCTGAAGAACTACAACATTAAATTCAGAGAGATAAATCAAAATTATTTAATCGCTCAAAAATACTGTACTTATTTTCTTTCCTTTTCAAAGAAAATAAATTTCTTTGTGAATTGCTGAAAGAATTCCAGAAAAGAATAATAACACCAAATTTAGTTAGTTTCAAATTATTTATGGAAGGTGTTAATATAAAGCAAGATGAAATTTTCGTTTGCAGTGAAATACTCATCTTTCAAAGTGAATTAAGTTTTATGCTAAACAAATACCCTTTAATCAACGTTGTCTTCAGAACATCTGTCTAAGTTGGCTTGTTATACAGAGCAGTTTTGTCTCTGCCTAGAAGTAAGATTATAGGCTCATTAAAAAAAAAAAAAAAAAAGGTTGTGGTTACATGTCAAATGCTTTTTTTTTTTTTCTAGGTTCAGCCTGGCTGACATTCTTTGCATTAATTCCACTTAATACAGTGTGGTTCTATATTCCTGTTTGTCTCAAGCGTTTCAAATCCACATGGCTGTCAAGGTTTTTCCTTCTTACGATTTACCTTGGATGCACGTCTTTCCTCTATATTTATAACTTACCTTGTTTATTTGGACAGTAATTATTCATTGGTTACACAGAACTTTATCGTTGGTAGCAATTGATCTACACTGTGTATGCAATAGCCCTTACTCTCAAAACCCTTAAACGGCGTATGGGAAGAAAAATATGTGAACAGAAAAACAGATGTAAACCGAGGATACCTTGGAGCATGAAGGGCCCTTGCCTAACTATAATTTATTTTCACCTCTTTAGGCTTATCCCATAGAAACTAATGCCCAATCACCAGTATTTAATTTTCATGAAATTATTCCAACTATTCTTGGAGGTACAATTGGATTCCTCTGCATGCTGCAGAGGAATGAAAACTTCTGACCAATTTTTTTCTAACTATTTCTATTTATTTATCAAAAATGGGCTTATTAATGAAGTTTTACTAAACAACAGCAGAATACCTTTCATCTTATGGGAAACAGTATTTCTTTTTAGTTCACTGCTGGACCCTTGTTATTTACCATGTGTCTGGTTAAGATATGTAAGAATTATATTTTGATAAATAAATAACCAAGTTAATGAATAGATGAACAGAAAACTTTTCAACTTAGGGTAGCAACATCTCTAATTCTCAACAAGACACATACACCTGTGCACCCACACACCAATACACACACACATCAAGGATTGCTGATTTAAGCAAATAAATATTTCACAGTTTTATTAGCGACTCATTGATGTTACTCTGCAAATCTTCTGAAATCAGTCAGAGATGGATAATAATTCAATTACATTACAGATGTGTCACACCTACCAATCCATGACTAATTTAGTTCAGTCTCAGTTATGTTAGACTCTCAAAATAGGTATGAAATTCTCCCTATGAGTAATGCAATATAAATGATATTAAGTACATACAATATTTTAATACATTATCAACTTTAAGAGTATAAGTTGCTTTTGTTATCAAAAAATATTTTTTATTTCAATAATTTTCTCCAAATGAATCTTTCTTTTGTTTATCTGCAGAGACATAAATTTAAATCCATATATAAACATGTATCATACTTTTTTCCTGTCACCCACTCATGTTTAAATCTAACTCTAGACGTTTTTTCACTAGCTGTGTAATTGCACCCTAGAAACTGAACAAGACAACAATAAAAGACAATCAGATAACTTCTGTAGATTTTGGAATATGTTCAGAATATGACTGAAAGATTGAGAAAATTGTGTTCACTTACCATAACGTGATGGATGAATTCATGCCATTTCCTATAAGAGCATAGGACTCTCTTAGTACATGGGTACATCAAAAATTAATATAAATATTATACCATATTTAAATGCCAAAGTCTCTAAAGAATATCTCTCCTTGAAATGCCTTTGCTGCATCTAGCAAAATGAGAATATAGATCAAAGCTGAATACAAATGATGTGAGATGAGTTTGGTTATATTGAAGACTTGAAACTTCATGTGGAGATTAATGTCAGGCAAACAAAAGATTTTACAGGACAGAGTAGATTTGTTTTTGGAAAGTCCTCCAGAGTTAAGCCAAGAACACACAGACTGAGAGTGAAGTGGAGAAGTGAATCCAAATAAATATATAAGAATAAAAATGAAGGGGAAGACTAGTGGTCTAGAAGTGTCCTGATTGAATAGTCCCAAATTTTAAAAGAGAAGGAGAATCATTCCTACATGAAGAGAGATAGATGACAGTCTAGATTAATGGAATTATTTCCTTAAGATTATGGGAATAGTGATCTGACAATAAACTGCCTGTTGGGAATTTCTTCCCTGTTAAGTTTTAAGTCAATAGGTCCTGACTCTGCACAGCAAAGTTTAAAGTAAAATCTTTTCCATTTGCTTTTAAAAATTTGTTTTTCTTACCTACTTACTTTTCTGAAATGATACTGTTTTCTGTGTCCTATCATTGTCAACAACAAAGTCAGCAAAAAATTTGAATACCATCACTTGTTTTTTTGATTGGGATACATTTTTATTATACTAATTAGGATTTATTTTATAGTTTAAAATCAAGATCAAGACATTTAAAGTTTCCCTTGAGAACTCCAACCTTTCTTTTTTTCACTGTATGAGAATAGTGCTGTACTACTTTTTGAAATATTAAAAAAGACAACTGTGAGGCTACAGAAAGTAACTACCCTAAACAGGGAAGTGCCATGGAGGAAATATCATTTCTACAGATAGAAGGTCTGGATTGCAGATCTTACTGAATAAATCCAGAATCTAACTTTCATCATTTAAAATTGTGGAGTTTTGTTATGACTGACATATGAACATGTGAATTACCATCCTGATTCTTGGTTCAACTGTCATTAAAAGGAAAGCAATATCTAGTTTACTGTTATAAAAGGTAGCTATTAAAAACAATAGATGGTAAAGTAATAACACATTTATCTTGTTCCCCCATTCAAGGGATATTACATATGCTTAACAATTTTATCCATTTTATATGATGATACCTGAGTAGTACCTATTGAGTATGATATAAAATACAAGAGTATTAAAAGTGAGAAAGATAAACAAATTCAGAGTGAAGAAAAAGACCTTGAAAATGGATAATAAATGTAAGAAAATGTGCAGTAAAAGTACTTTGGCATATTATGCCTAGGTTTGGGAAGGGGTAGACGTATGAAAACAGGAAAGACTCAAAGAAAATGAAAGAACTCAGAAAACAAACTTAAACATTAAACTCTTTATGGTATTCAAATAAGAGCACAGCTTTGTTTTAGTATTCTGCTTTCCACATTTCCCAATTTAATATATTGATAGAAAATTATACCATTTTTTAAAAATGTCATCCTCAGCTTAACTAAAACATTTGTATTTATTTTGCTGCTTTTAAAAGTAAAAGTGAGAAATGCAGTTGCATGTAAACGTAAACAGGCAGGCTTAAACTCTTTCCTTTTGTTATAATTTACCTTTATTTTGTATACCTGTCAAATGTGTTTCTTAACTATAAGCCCCTTCTGCACCACCAAGTGACATTTCATGTGGAGGCAATGTCTGTAGATGCTCTAATTGTCAGGGCTGCTTTCAAAAGTTGTTTTCAGGGTGTCATTTTCAGGCATTAACTTATGTTGTGATATTTTCTGCACGTTGACCTCACAACCTGCTTGATATGCATAACGCTCTGGTCTGTCTTCAGAATTTGTTGCTTATAAATGCCCTTGTCTCATGTCCTCTCACTTCACACAGTATTGGAATGGGTGGTGCATTATTCTTGTTGATAGCTTTCTGAATTTCTTGATAGGCTCTATGAATTTGGATGCTCATTTTTACTTTTTATTTTAGTGCAGATCAGCCCTCCCCACCAGTGAATGACTAAGCTCCCTGGCACACATGCTCAAGATCAACTTGTATTTGAATGTGGTTACAGATTTGAATTATGTAATTTTCTCAATGTGATGAAAATGTTAAATTTAGTTTTACTGACATGATTATGACTATCACATACAGAAGGGGCAAAAGAGGCCCTTTTAAGTCATATTATAACTTGTTTGTTTAAATAAAACCTGGATTCCTTAAGGAAAATTTAAGACAATATCTATCAATCTCTAATTAGAAAAATAGGCCACATTTGTAAAAATTGGGCATATATACAAAGACAAAAATATTCAAATTATAAAAGGCAGAACCGCCCTTAATCTATTATAATCAAATACTACGCATATAAAGAAAATGCAGAACTGACTTTATGTGTGAGTTATTAATCTACTGTAGACGAGTGAGTGGATCTAAGCAATAGTGTAGCAGCAAGAAAAGTTGTGTATTGGTTGAGAATTTTTATTACATATTCATTTATTTACACTTATTTTTCTTACTATGTTGCTTAATCATGATAGAAGATAATACAAAATTGTTACTCTTAGGAAGGATTATGTCAAAATGTATTAAATTAAAAATATATTAATCTTAATTTTTAAAGAGTTGAGTATTTTAGGTTTGCTTTTTAAATGGTATGTTGACTGGAAATATAAGTCTAAAATAATCATTAGAGATTTTGTCATGACCATAGGTTTATAAATGCTTACATTAAAAGAATTCTATAATTCCACTTTTGCTCTTTCAGAATCAGGTCAAACAAGAAGAAAATCCACTTTCAGTGAAGAAAAAATATACTAATTGTGTTCAGGTCACACAAACCATAAAGAATTCAGTGTGTATTGTGTGTCCCAATCCTGTGTCATTTCCCAGCGGTAGTATCCTGTTTTGTTTTGTTTTTCTATACTGTATTGCCTTTTCTCCTTTAACTTGGCTTTATAGCATTGAATCTTATATTACTCAGGTTACATTAGTATTTTAGGTTCCCTGGATCACAATATTGGCATGTGCATCCTGAATGAAATCTGTACTACTTTTGATTTTAGTAAATAGACTGAATCTTATTATTTTTTTCATTTAAATTATCTAATTGAAACCACATGCTTTTTTCCTAATGGCTTAATTTTATAATCAGTAGATTTGGGGGCTATAAGTAGAGCCAACATGAATGCTAAAAAACAGAAATCAATAGAGAACATTAATACAAGTACAAGTCCATCTCTTTAAAAAGATCAATAAAGTTGGCCAACCATTTAACCAGACTAAAGGAAAAGAAAAAGAAATAAAAGAAAACAAATAAATTATCTTAAAAAAATTGTTAAAGATTCATGACTATTTATGTAAATATTAAAAATATCATAAAGGAATACAATGATCAACTCTATGCCCACAGATATAATAATTTGATAAAAATGAAAGACATATTGCTAAACCTCATATGAGATAAAACATAATCATAATAGGCCTATAATCTCTTACTAAATTGAATTGAGCACCAAGTCATATAGTTTCACTGGTATATTCTAAAAAATTGTTAAAGAAGAAATATCAACCTTCTGTAAACTATTCCAAAAAATAGAAACAGAGGAGACTCTTCTTCACTAATCCTGTGAGGTGATCATTTTCCTTATAAGTAAAATAATAAAATACACTGTAAGGAAAACTGTAGACCAATGTTTCTCATAAACACAGATAGAAAATCTTCAACAAAATATTACCTAACTGAATCATCTAAAAAAAAATTATGCACCATGCCCAGAGAGATTCCCTCAAGGTATACAAGGCTGATTCTACATTCGAAGATGAAATGATATAACTTACCTGAACAAGTATAAAGACAAACAAACAACAACAACAACAAAACCAGTCATATGATTACATCGACTAATGCAAATGAAGGTATTTATTAAGATACAACACGGCAACAGATTTCAGAAATCTGATAAAATTGGAAAAATTTTAACTTCATAAAAAATCGACTGTAAATCTGAAGGTAATGTCATATTTAATGGTGAGAAACTGAACTTTACGCTTAAGAGCAGGAATGAGCCAGAATATCCCTCTCAGTAATTTCTATCCAATATTGTAGTGAAAGTCCCAGATAAGACAAGAAAAATAACTAAGTATTGTACAAATTGAAAAGAAAGAAATAATACTTTCCTTTCACAGGTGACATGATTGTTTACATAGAAAACCTCTCACAACTAAGCAAAAAGTTCCCTAGAAAACAAAAGTCAAACCAACAAAACAAAAAGCTTTTGGAACTAATAAGTAATTACAACAAGGTTGCAGGATATGAGGACACAGTGTTCCACTTATTTTCTGTACATCAGCAATGAATCATTGAAATTTGATGCAAACATAATACAATTTAAAATACCACCATTAAAAAAGTAAGATTATACTTAGGTATAAATCTAACCATATACGTACAAAATCTACATGTGGAAAACTACTAAACTCTGGTGAAATAAAACAAAGTTACATATAAAGAGAGGGATATTTTGTGACATAAATGCAAAATACAAATTGATCCACACAGTACCAACTAAAATTCAAGAAAGCTATTTTATTAGTATTGGCAAACACTCTCTCAAGTTTGAGTGGAAAGTTACCAGACCTAGAATAGCCAACACAATGATGCAGAAGAAAAATGTTCAAGAACTGACACTACCCAAGTTTAAAACTATATATAAAACTATTTTACACAAGATAGCATGGTATACAGAACACATATATAAACCAACATATAGATAACCTACATGTACACAGAAAAAATGATATAAAAATCAGTATTTGACAAAGGAACAAAGATAATTCAATGGAGAAATGATAGGTTTTTAAATTAATAATACGGAAACAATTTGATGTCCATAGGCAAAAAGTAAATCTAGGCATAGATGTTACATATTTCACAGTAATTACCTCAAAATGGATTATAGACCTAGATGCAGAACGCAAAACTACAAACATGTAAGGACTACACAGGTGAACATCTTAGCAAATATTGGTTGAAGATGAGGTTTTAGATAAGAATACAAAAGCATAACCTGTGACAAAGTAAATAAAAATAAGAAAGGTTAAACTGTATTAAAATATAAAGCTGAATAAACTATGAACTTTAATTGGCATTAATATATTAATATTTGTTCATCAATTGTCATAAAAGTTTCATACTCATGTAAAACGTCACAAATGGGGACCCTTGTGAGCTGATAGAGAGGAACTCTCCATATTACTCTCTCAATTTTTCTGCAACTCTAAAACTGTTCTAGACATATTGTTTAGTAAATATGTCAAGACTTTATTTTTTCCCTTTTCCTTCAACAGTTACTTTAGATTATCTTTAGGCTCTCTTCTCCACTGGGGCTTCGGGTCATCTTTTTTCACGGAACACCTCTTTATTTTGGTCTGATGAACCCAACATTTTCACTTCTGACAATTGTTACAAGGTGTGTATGATTGACAGCACACCATGTGCTCATTTCCACTTTAATGCTTTCAGCCAGGGCAAGGACCTGAAATAGGAAAACTCACAAGTAATGCTTAGAGCCACCTATTCGAAACGCTGCTTTATTTTTCACGCATAGTTATTTTAACATATTTACCTAAGGGGGTTAGGAAGGGTCTCTCATAATCTATTTTAAGGGCTTAATGTAAGCCTGTTTCTGAGGTCCACCATTATCAGAAGGAGGACAGGCTGCAATATCCTAACCCACTTTATGGTATCAAATTTCCAGACATATGCAACTTCCGTTCTCAATGTAAAGCTTTGCTTTTTTGCTGGGGTACCTGTGGTCAAAAGAAAATGCATTATCACTGCATGGAGGAGGGAAGGATGAACTTGTTAATGACAGGTAGGATCTATGCCTATCTTCTTGGAGAAAAGTCTCACTAGTTCTCCCTGGGTGTCCCTTGAAGAAGTTCATGGGCATGCATGGGTTGTCTGTAGAAGGTCCAGGTGCAAATGGTGAGAAGTAAAGATCCCTAAAGGGCACTGTCATGAAGGAAATAACCACAGGGCTATCTTGGACTCTTAAGCTGTCTCTGTAGCTATCTGTCCTCAGCATCCATCACCAGCATTTCATTGTCCATCTGCTTGGTCTCCTTTACCGGACTGTTGATGTCTGATATCTGTCATCCAGTGGTCATCTGATGCTTTTTCCTGTTCTTATTGACATGCGTGCATAGAAACTCAAGGAATTCCTGGTCCCTGCCTGCAGCTTCTGGTAGGAGCCCAGCTCCTCCAAATATCCTCACAGGAGCTCTGGGAAAGATTGAGAGTTTATAAAAAATTGGTGCTGGGGAAGTGGGGGATGGAGGACCTTCCCCTGGCCACTACCTGGACCTGGGCACTAGCCACGCCTTGGGCTCTGTGAGCCAGGGAGTTGTGTGGCAGCTGCAGGTTGGCAACAAAGCTGCAGGGCACTGCTGAGGAACTTAGATGATATACTCAGTTACCTTTAAATGGCGAGTTCCTGAAACTAGGGGGACTGCAGTGCTGTGGACTATGTTAAGAGTTTGAAAAGCACTCTTCTGCCTGTTTGATGGGATTTGAGCAGGGGACTTGTGAACCTGAAATCACACTTATCTGGGGTTCCTAGGAATGGAGTCTGGATATCAGACTTTGGACTGATGCCAAAGCCTTTTGCCAAGACACTAAGGGGATGGGTTATAACTGCCCCCACTTTGGGTTTTCCTGACTTATAAAGAATAAGACAAACAAGGAATGAGTCTTGGAGACTAGGATGCTGGGAGACATCCCAGGACAGTGACATAATTCTCAAGGTTACTGATATTTAAATAGATTTTTTTTTTTTCAGTTTTTGGCTGGGACTGGGTTTGAACCCACAACCTCTGTTATATTGTGTGGGCACCCTATTCCTTTGAGCAACGGGTGCCTCCTTAAATAGATTTTTTTTTAAAGAAGGAGATATGATATGTAAAAATGAAATAAATAGTTGAAGTGAATAATCAATTTAGCTCTAGCTAAAATTATAGGAGATGAGAATCTATCAATTATCCTATGTCATTTATAGGTATTTGTAACCCAGCTAAATCTATAATATTTCTCATCAGAATGCACAAATATTTGCAAATCATTGCAACATGTTTATAACTCTTAGACAATGTTAATTTTAAAAATATAGAAATACTTCTAGCTATTTGGGAGATGTTACTCTTGGAAGAACCATACATCTTTTAAAGAAAGAACTTTGGAATCTTCAAGAGTCCAGATGCTGGAGTCATATTGACTTGTTTTGCATTCCCTCTGATTTATTTATTACTGCAAAAAATACTTATTACTGGGAACACTTCCTTTCTGTGCCTCAGTTTTCTCATTTGTAAATGTGTAAAATAAGATACTTAATTTACAAGGTAGTTGAGATAATCATTTGAAGTAATATATATAAAGAATCTGAAATATGTCTAGTACATTGTGGTACATACTAGTTGCAATTATTATTTTTTTATTATCTTTACCATTAAATCATAGCTCTGTACGATAGTGCAATCAAGGGGTACAATTATAGGATCAAATGTGCTGGTTTCATATACAATCTTAACTATTTTCATCAAACTGATTAACATAGCCTTCCTGGCAATTTCTCTGTTATTATATGAAGACATTTGTATTCTGCATTTAGCAAGGTTCACCTGTACCCTTCTAAGATGCACC
>CAUYON010012671.1:0-31981 GCA_963573935.1 Arctocebus calabarensis
AGGGGTGCAAAGTGCTGGTTCCATATACAATCTGAAATGTTTTCATCAAACTGTTTAACATAGCCTTCATGGCATTTTCTTAGTTATTGTATGAAGACATTTGTATTCTGCATTTAGTAAGTTTCGCCTGTACCCTTCTAAGATTCACTGTAGGTGTGGCCCCACCAATTACCCTCCCTCCACCCAAACCTCCCCCCTCCCCTCTACTCCCTTGCCCCCTTCCCCATATTCTTGTGCTATAGTTGGGTTATAGCCTTAATATGAAAGCTATAAATTAGCTTCACAGTAGGGCTGAGTACATTGGATGCTTTTTCTTCCATTCTTGAGTGTATCCCTGTTTCTAAAAGGTTACATATCCCAGGGTGAGAAGCGCTTTTCCAAGGCAGTGTGTGGATTCCGTCCTCCTGAATACGCTTTCTCTTAGTTGAGCTTCTGCTCCTGGGGTGTCCAACCTGTGGCCCACAGGATGCGTGCGGATTAAGGGAGAACTGTTTGCTTATCTGTGGTGGTGGATATTATGAAAATTCTGCATGGATTTTTTTCTTATCAGCTTTTCATTAGTGTTTGTGTATTTAATGTGTGGCCCAAGATAACTCTTCTTCTTCCAGTGTGGTGCAGAGAAGCCAGAAGGTTGCGCACCCCCGAAGCACCAAGAAGCCACGAGTTCAAAGTCACGATTTCCGAGTAGCTCCTTGAATGCAAATGCCCTGTGAAGCTTTAACCAACTGCTAAGACAGGACAGCTTAAAATGTTCTGTGATAGTTCAGGTACCTTGCCAGGACATATGAAAAGGTGACCACATTTGAAAAGACACATCTGATGTGTTTAGAAGTAAGAACAAAACGTCGTCAACTAATCATGCATGCCGCCCTGCTTGGAGGACAGTTACAGTCACGATCTTCATAGCTGCAAAGCAGGGATGCGGTTATTTCAGCAGGGGAGATTTTAAAGGGGGCTATGGCAGACTCTCCATAACTGCTAGGAAAAATCTCTCCAGGAGAAGTCACTTTAAAACATTTAAGTTTATCAACAATCTGTACGAAATATTTGATGTGCTAAAGACCCCGCAGGTCATGTGGTAAGAATCACCACCATCCTTTGTAGAACACTGTATGATTTTCTAACTTCTTGTTTCATCCCTTATTGCCAGACCTATCACTTCAAAGACAAATGACTGTGGGTGGCCCAGCCCCAGCCTTAAGTTTCAAAGGAAACAGGACAGAGGCTGTGGTCTGCCATGGCGGGAAGTCAGCTTCCGTCAGGCTTATCAGCCGACTTGATGTTGTTCCCTTGACGTGGAAGTCAGGGTCGTCCTTCATGGTTCCATAAGGGGGACGTTTGATACATGGAGTCAGGCTCTTGTGGTTCCAGATGGAAATAACCTTCCAGCCTTTCCAGACCTTTGGGGAAAAATCGAGTGATGACCACACAAATGGAACGTGAAGAACTAACTCTACTTCGCGGGATGAGAGGAGCCTTTGACACGGGGCTGACAGGAATCCCAGTTGTAATGGGCTTCTGAGGTTAGATGATTAAGCCGCCTTGCTCAGCTCCTCCTTCCAGGGGCTCTGGTTCTGAGGGGCGGCTGGCTTGGTGACATGACCATAACTGGCTGATAGAATACAAGGAAATGTCAGAGGGCTTGAGCCCGTCAAGAATGCCGCAATGTGCTTTTAAAAATTTAATCTAATTTTTCTTTTTGCATGTGTGTGTTATTGCTATCATCAGAAAAATAAATCTTTGCCCTGAATGAGACATGCTGTGTCACGGGCAGCTTCTTAGATTGTTTGAACTCCAAGGCCTTGTTTTACACAGAGGATGCTGTGTTGTCGTGAAAAATCTTAAAAAGAATGGATCAACACTTTGGCTTTTGTTTCTGGGGGTTTAAAAGAATTATCCTAGAGAGAATTTTTCTCGTCAGGGGAACTTTTTCTTGGGGGGTACTGCTGCAGGCTTTTAAAAAGGCTCTTTATTTTGTTTTTGTTTCAATATATATAGTTTCAGTGATCGCCCATATGTAAAGAAACTTGAACAACTGGAAATAATGCTACGAGAACTGAGCTGTATGACCAAGAAATTGTGATCTGCTCCAAAATAAAACTAGACTTAAATCATTTAAAACATATATTTTTGGCCAAGAACACACGTTTCCCGCCCTCATACTTGTGAATGCTATTTGAAGTGAATTTATGGTAGGTTTTTGGTGTAAAAGATTTTTTTTCTCTTCGTGCATATTTTATGATGTACATTAATTCAGTAGTACATGTACAAAATTGATAACTGAATATATAAGGGCATATAAATTGAGACGCATGTTAAACATTTTTTTTTTTTCTTTTGGGAACTTGTAGCCAAAGAGTCAAAGGGAAACACTTACTTTGCCTACTAAGAGGGTATCTCAGCTTCCCTGAGCCTAGATCCTGCTGCAAGCTGGTAGTCTTTCCTGGAAGGACCGCAGTGTGTCTCTCTGAATATTGCTGGCCCTCATATTTCCAGTGGCTATCCTCAGTCCTGCTGCCTAAAAGAGAGGCTCATCACATCCCCAGGAGAGCCTCAGCTTAATGGTTTAGGGGACAGGTGTCGGAGTGAAATTGTCTGTGTTTACATCCTTGCTGTGCCACTAGATGGATCACTTTGAACAAGGTACTTAATTTATTTAAGCCTCAGTTTTCATGTTAGTAAAATGGGTCCAGTAAAACTATCTCCCTCATTGCATTCTTGTGTGAGTAAATTAGTTAATCAATACATCCAGAATGCTTAGGCAAGTGCCAGAAGCTACTATCATTGCTGGACTTTCTGGTCCCAGCGGTCAGCCATTCTGTGCCCAACCCAACTTCCTCTGTCTACGACATTACTACTGCAAACACCCTGCCCACTCCCTGCCCTGTTCTAGTGGCGAGTTCCTCGACCCAGATGCTCCCCCCATTCTAATCCTGCTGCACTGAACTCTTCCATACCTGGCCACGCAAAGGATTAGAAGTCTAATGGATAGTCATAAAAAAAAAAAAAAAGATGGAGACTTTACATCATGTGTATTAACCTGGATGGAGTTGATGCACATTCTTCTTAAGAATGGAAAAGCAAGTATCCGATGTACTCAGTACTAATGTGAAGCCAGTAGATGATCTAATACATACCCTACAAGAGAGAAACTCAATTCAATTTGAGATGGGGGAGAGGGGAGAAGGGGGAGATTGGCATGTGCTCCCACCTAAGAGGCACAATGTAAGGGTATATGGCACACTTCCTGGGACACACCTGCCACAGGGGCTTTACCTCACACATGCAAACACTGGAACCTAATTATTTGTACCCACATATTAATCCGAGAAAAGGAAGTTTAATTGGTGGTTAATTTATTGCATTTGGGATTATGTGATGGGACATGTGAACTCTACCTTCAAGGTAGAGTTTCCCTTGCTGGGTCTTGACACCCCCCCAATTTTTTTTTGTCAGGGAATTTTTGTTTGATTGTTCCTTGGGGTCAGCAGTCAGTTGATCCTGGATTTGGTCAGCTCTGGGGAAAATTAATCTTACAGGGATGTGTGCAAATGGGGCATTCTCTTAGAAGCTCTTTAAAAATGCTGTTTGTGTTTTAGTTTTCAATTAGTGCTTGCAAATAGCAACTCAGTACAGTGATCAAAACAAAACTGATTAGATTTGACAGGTCGAATGTGCACTCAGATATTCTTTTTGTAGGCATTCCTAAATTCCCGCTAACCAGTTGGAAGGATGCATTTGTAAGCACCAGCGCTCTGAATGCAGGAACACCTCTTTTTTTTTTTTTTTTCTCTCCATGGTCTTTGTTGTGGTTCAACTGCTCAGGAAATATTAGTGATTTCACAGGAAGAGGTTGCTTAGCACACCATGGAAATGGAGGAATGAAAGTGGTCTGCAAGTGCCTGGAACAATTTGCAGAAGAATCGTGATTACAGGATATACTCAACTCAAATTCGAATTATTTGGTGTATATCAGAGCTTTGGAGTTATCCTTTTATTGTATATTTTAAAAATTTAAAAAAAATCTAAAAAAATGCTTTTTAAAAAAGCATCAAAGCAAAGGTAGAAAAAAGTCTTTCTAGTATTTCATTGCCCAGAGACACAAACTGCAGAAAGATCAGTTGTGTTTAAGTGGGACGCTTGTCTAGTTTAGAAAGCTCGCTACAGTTCAGATGAGGAATTTAATGCTACAGGGAAGGAATTTAAAGCTACAGAGAAAGGTCAACTAAGACTTCTATGAACATAAATTTTTACCAATTTATTCTGTTTTCAACTTGCTTTCTTATTTTTTCTTTCTTTTTTTTGGGAGGGGATAGAAAACTCACATTAAAAATAGGTATCTCAAGAACTAAGAAATTCAATTTACAGGTTGGTTCTAGAAAATGCTCATTTGGCAAATAATTACCAATCACCTACTTTATACCAAGTGTTGTGCTAAGAATGAGAAGATATGAGCTCATCTCCCCAGAAGGAATTTACAGTCGGACAGTGTGACAGTTATCACAAAGGGCGCAAATCTGAGGAAAAGAAAGGAAATCCAAGCCTAGTTCAGGGACCCAAAAAAGGTTGTTCTTGAGACCATTATTATAGAGGAAGTTGCCAGAGATTTTTGCTAATCATTTGGATGTTTATCAAATGCTAAATATGTACTCAGTGAGTATGTAAGATTTGGCTTCTGTGATGGTTAATTTCATGTGTCAACTTGACTAAGCTATGGGATGCCCAGATCACTGGTTTAAATATCTAGGTGAGTGTGTGAGGATGTTTCTGAAAGACATTAGTGTTTGAATTAGTAGGTTGAGAAAAGTTGTGCCCTCACTAATGTAGATGGGCATCATCTGATCCACTAAGGGTCCGGATATAATAAAAAGGTTGACAGAAGGGTGAATTCCTTCTCTTTTTTCTTGAGCTGGGACATCTCATGCCTGGATACCACCTCCACTGCCTCTTTCAGTTCTTAGGCCTTTGGTCTTGACCTGGAAGTTACTCTATCTGCCCCCCTATTCTCTCCAGGCCTTCAGGCTCAAACTGAATTACACCACCAGCTTTCCTGGTTCTGCAGTTTGCAGGTGCCATGCCTTGGGACTTCTCAGTCTCCATACTTGCATAAACTATTTCCCATAATAAATTTCCTCTTACATAGGAGGTCAGACACTTCAGTTTGCTAACTCATCCTAGAAAAAGTGCTATATTCTTCATTGCTGAATATCACTATGGTTACCTTTGAAGTACTCACCTCAGCACCTAACCACTTGATATCCAGCAATGAGATGATATCTCATGACATCCAGCAATGTAGCTCATTATCTAGGCTGAGTTTGTGAAATTAATTGTCCGTCCTCAGCTCTGATGGCCATTCGAAAAAAAGAGTTCCAAAATTTCTTTGAAGGGTGGACTAGGCACCTACCTTGAAAGTGACATAGTAATATTAAGCAATGAGGTATGTACTTTTTCTAGAATGAGTTTGTGAACTTAATTATCTGATTCTGTGTGTGTATATATCTATATATATTTTTTTGTTTTTTATTTTTTTTAATTAAATCATAGCTGTGTACATTAATGCAATCATGGGGTACAATGTGCTGGTTTCATATACAATCTGAAATAGTTTCATCAAACTGGTTAACATAGTTAACATGGTTAACATTTTCTTAGTTATTCTGTTAAGACATTTATATTCTATGTTCAGTAAGTTTCACCTGTATCCTTCTAAGATGCACCGTAGGTGTGATCCCACTATTTCTTTTTTTTCTGGAGAACTCTGATATAAATTTTGCCCTCAAGTACCCTACAAGATAAGTGGGGAGAGAAAACTAAGATCTATGAAGCAAATATGAATAAGATAAGATAGTTTGTTACTAAGACGTTAGATGCTTTTATGCATAGTACAGATCATTCAGGGCTGAAGTGGCCTCAAGGGCATTTTGAAAGTGACAATATTGGATGAAGCCTGTCGCGATGAGGCTCCTCTTGAGCAGGCAGAAGGAGAGGAGGATGACGCACCTCCTGGAGTCAGGAATGACAACCACAGCTTCAGAGAGAGGCTGCACGTACTGGGCTGAGTGTATTTGTGATGAAAAATGGGAAACAAGGCTGGGCCTCCCTCCCTGGAGCACACACACCCTGACAGAGAGATGGGGCTCCCCAGGAGTGTGAACTGGGTGGTGGAGTGTGCCGAACAGCCAGGACAGGGCAGAAAGCTCAGCAGAGGGGGAGCCAGAAGCCCCGAGCTCAGACCCATCACAGTTCCCCGGATCCCTTGGGTCCCAGGGGCCTCATCAGGACCACATCATGACTTCTGTGGCCCTTGAACACTTGCCTTTGTGGTCCTTTTCCTCTATAAAAATTATGAAAATTTACATTTTTATGGCTACATTGATATAAAAGAAATATATTAACATGACATATTAAAATATTTTCTGTGATCCAAAAGTTCTTTTTCTTCTGATTTAAAAAAAAAACACACGTGTTTGTGGGCCCCTAAAAGCATGGGGACACTGTGTCCATCCTGACTGATGGCTGAGTGGGTCCTGGTCCTTCTCTGTACCCGGAATTGGACTTCATATAATATTTTTACCTGCCTCTAAGAGTCTGAGATTTAGAACTGAACCTCCCAAACTGTGCTGTGTGGTCACACTGGTGTTTTCAACATCTTAATATGTGATCCGAAAACAGCAATATGAGGAAAATGTTTGCAAAAAGGAAAATAATGAATTTATTTCTGTAATTTTAGAAAAATAGGTGAAAATCCTCTTGCCCAAAAAGCATATTCATTTTCGAGGGGAAAAAAAATCTTTGTCTTAAAAAAAAAAAGAACAAGTAGGTTGATTTTAAAGACACACATACTCCTTATAAAAAATTCAAACAGTACCAAAAAATGCAAAGAATTTATAAGCACTCCTGTTACTTTTATAGGAAAAAATAAAATTTTACAAGAAAATAATAGGATAAAGGAACTTTAACAGAACTAAAAGAACTGCTGAAGTTTGAATAAGCTACAGTTTAGAAAATGTGATTTTACTGCCTTCTCAGAGACCCAGATTCAAAGTAGTTGATGTGTATCATGGCGGCGTTCCTAATCTGTGGTTTATAGCAATAAATTTTGCCATACTTTAAGGAAGGTGGACATTTTTTTGTCCTCCATTTCCTTATTTTTGACATCATTTGGCTTGGAGAGAGAGACATAAAAATAACTTTTTTCTACTCTATTTTCACTTTCATTTCTCAGCAATCATTTTAATGCAATATTTAAGTGTATTGATTTTGATGGATGTTATGACAGATGTAAGTGTTTCTATAAGGCTTCGAACACCTAAAAGAAGTTTAGTTCCCACTCTACCTCTCCCATTCCCCTCTCCTTAGAGGCAATCCTGTTTTTACTGGTATTAACTTCATGTTTCTGAGTAACATGTTCATATTGTTTTTTACATTTTTTATGTACATTTTGCATAATCTTTTGTTTCTTCATGTGCCTTGTTTGCTGCCTACCCATCACTAATTCACGCCTGACTCCCCACTGAATGTGTAACTCTCTTCCCAGTAAACACAAATAAACTATCTCATATTTTCCTTGGAAACTTTTATGGACTGAATGTTTGTCCTCCCCCACCTGCACCACCTTCTCATTTATGTTGCATCCTAACCCCCAGATTGGGGAGGTGGGGCCTTTGCGAAGGGAAGTGGTTAAGTCACGAGGGTGAGGCCATCACAAATGGGATTAGTGCCATTATGCAAGAGCCCTCAGAGAGCTCGCTGGCTCTCTTCTTGCCATACGAGGATATGTTATGGTGACAGAATCAGCCACAATTTATTGTTTTCTCTATGTATGGGGCAACTTTTGGGACATGCTGTAGTCATAGTTGTAGTAATAATAATAATAATAATAACAATAATAACAATAAGTCAGCAGTCTGTAGCCTGGAAGGGGCCCTCACCAGAGCCTGACCACTCCAGCACCCCTATCACAGATAGCCAGTCCCCAGAATTTTGGGAAATAAAAGTTTGTGGTGTCCGCTACCCCAGTGTGTGGCAATCTGTTTCTGCAGCCCATCTTGATTGGTTCTGTGCTATTAACAGAATACCTGGACTGGGTAAGAAATAATGAACAGAAATTTATTGGTTATAGTTCTGGAGGCCGGGAAGTCTAGGACGGAGGAGATGGCACCTTGCAAGGTCCTTCTTGTGTATCTTTCCACAGAGGAAGGGCAAAGAGAGGGCAGGAAAGGAAGCTGCGGGGCAAACTCGTCCTTTTACAGGTAAACTAATCCCTTGATGACAACATTCATCCATTCACAAGGGCAGAACCCCCATGACTGGAACACCTCTCATCAGGACCCCCTGCCTAGCCCTGCTGCTTTGGAGATCACATTTCCAACACCTGCTTTCTGGGGAATACCTTCAAGCCATAGCATTGCCTGGACAGATGGGGAGCGAGACATTCCCCTTGAGCATGTCATCTTCTTCTTTCATGCTAGGCTTATTGCCTAGTTGTTGTCTTGGACGCTGCATTTATTATTATTCCTCAAGATTTTAGAACTTCGTATTTGTACTTAATAATTAAGAAATTTTAATACCATGAATTATGTTCTTTTTTCTTCTTGCTTTCTCTTTCTCTCCCTCCTGGAGTTGGGCCATCTCCTATCCTTGGGCATCAGAACTCTGAGATCTCTGACCTTTGGCCTCTGGGTCTTGCCTCAGTGCCCCCTCCTACCCCCAGTTCCCCAGGCTTTCAGCCTTAGACTGAGAGTTTCACCTCTGGCATTCCTAGTTCTGGGGCCTTTGTACTTGGGCTGAGCTGTGCTGCTGGTTCCCCTGGGTCTCCAGCTTGCAGACAGCCTACTGTGGGACTTCTTAGCTTCCCTGGTCACCTGAGCCAATTCCTCTATGAGGTCCCCTCTCACATTCACAGGCACGGATGCAGATACAGCTCTCCTGTGGGCCCTGCCTCTCTGGAGAACCTCGGCTAATAGAAAGGAGAAGGATTTAGCACACACAAAGAGAATACTTGGAGAATAAGTTCTTTTGAAAAACAAAACTATCATTCATCATTTCTGTTTAATTCCTATTACTGTGTAACAAATTGGTCCCCAAACTTACTGTTTCAAAAAACAATAATCATCTATTATCTCTAACAGCTTCTGTGGATCAGGAATTTGTAAAAAAAAATCTCAATGAGGGTCCCCCAGTGGAGCCTTTAAAGGGGTCACGGGCTGGACCAGGGGGAGCCGGGCGCTGGCCAGGCCTCTGTCACCTCCTCAGGTGTCTGGCAATTTCCCATGTGGCATGTGATCCTCTCTTTTCAACTCCATCTTTCACCCCACATTTCTGAGCCTCCCCGGGAGCAGAGCCCCAGCCTGCTTGCTCGCAGGTTCCCCCTCAGTCAGCTCGGGGTGCGACTTGCCTCTGTCTACTAAGAGTGTTTCCCCCTCTGATTGAGCCCTTTTCCTGTCATCTCTGAACAAGCCTGTCTTGTATCTCTAACAATTTTTCAAAATCCTTTTCCAGGGACTTTGGGGGAAAACGAGTTCCTTTAGTAGGAGAAACCCTAAAAAGGTACCCATTTTTGGCTTATTATTTTCATAATAATCAAAGACAAGAAAAACGTTGCTGATGGTGTTCAGAGAACCAGGCACTCTCGGTGCACATTGTGTGGATTCTGGCACTGTGTTTTGGGAAAAGAGATTGGCTTTATATATGAAAAGCCAAAAGTGTTTTGTACCCTCTGACTCTCCCTCTCTGCACCTGGTAATCCATCCTAAATAATGTAAATAATGTAAAATATTGAAATGCCATTTGCAAAAAAAAAAAAATTATTGCCATCTTATTGACAATAAAACATTGGAAACAATTTTAAGAACAGAAACTGAAATCACCATTTCTTTATTGTGAAATAATATACTTAGGTTAACTAAATTTTTAAATAGTGGGTATGAAGGCCAAGTGGTTTAAAGTGAAAACGTTCACATTATGTATGCGAATACTGTGTATGTAACAGTTAAGAAACACATGACAGCGATATAAATTGATTGAAGCAAATCAGAATACATTTTCCTACAGTATAGTATGCTAATGTGGATAGATAACTGAAGATAATTTATCTGGTTATGTAACAAAATTGTGGCACTAATACTATTAGCCTGGATTCTGGATCTTAGCAGTAAGGAAAATTGCCAGAAGGGGAGAGGAAATAAGTTTCTTCTCTGTTTGTGCCAGTGCAGGGCTGACCTCAGGCAAGATCGGGAAAGAAAGGGGTCTCTTTGAGCACCTCTCCTTTCAGACTCCTACTAAAGGGCTCAACTCGATGTCCTCCTAGAAGTCACCTTAACCACCTGCGCAAAGCTTGTCAATGTTTTCCACACTCCTAAATGACAGTGGCCCCTCCCTCTGGGCACAGTGCTCCCGCCCCCCAGAACAGCTGCTCTGCATGAGACACCAGCCTCATTGGTTCAACCCACATTTCAGAGTGGAAGAGCCTCCCCATCCTCACAGGCCGGCTCCTGCAGATTCAAAGGATGCTCTAGTGATCAGCCCAGGAGAGAAAGGGAGCAAGTCAGGCTGTTCAAAGGAAATCACTTAGGGTTAAGAGCGGCTGTCTTCAAGCACATTCCTTAAAGTATTGCTACTCTCCCACAGTTTCTCCTATCAAGACAGGTTCTCAAAAAGTTTAGTTTTAAAGCATTTAAAAAGTTACATTTAGGGCGGTGCCTGTGGCTCAATGGGGTAGGGCGCCGGCCCCATATGCCTGAGGTGGTGGGTTCAAACCCAGCTCTGGCCAAAAAAAAAAAAAAAAAGTTACATTTAAAAAAATAAAACAAAAAAATTCCCCACCACAATGGCAGCTTTGGTGGTGGGGTCTGAGATGGGCAGGGGTGAAGGCGGGCAGGGGCAGCTCTTTATTCCTGTAGATGAAGTTGTTCTTCATTAAACGGGAGGCCTGCAGGCGGGGGACAGGCTCACACTTGTAACCCAGCACTCTGGGAGGCCGGGGCAGGTGGAGTGCTTGAGCTTAGGAGTTCAAGAGCAGCCCGAGCAAGAGCAGACCCTGTGTCTAAAAATAGCCGGGTGTTATGGCGGGCGCCTGTAGTTCCAGCTACTTGGGAGGCTGAGGCAAAAGAATTGCTGTAGCCCAAGAGTTTGAGGTTGCTGTGAGCTGTGACCTCATTCTATTGATGGTGACAAAGTAAAACTCTGTCTCAAACAAACAGAGAAACAAAAAATAAAAACAAAATCAGAAACAAAGGGGATCCCTGCTCTGGATTCTAGCATGCTCATGGGAGCTATGTCCTGGTTTGTGGATTCTTTTATTCTCTTCTACAGGGTAAATTTGCTCCATAATTTTTAGATTATCCTTCAGCCAGAGGAAAGACAGCTCCTGCTGCCGTGGGAGCTCTGTGTATGGTGGTAATGAAGGAACTTGACCTACCTGCATAGAGGCTTCAAACTCAGAGCTGCAGACTTAATTCCTCTTGGTAACAACTGTGGGATAATGCAGGGGACAGCTGTAACTGGCCAGCTGCTACCCACCTAGCTCCCCATCAAAACAGATGTTGAGGCTGTTTTTCAATTGCTTCTATGTTGGGTGATGCCCGTGGCTCAGTGAGTAGGGCGCTGGCCCTATAAACCGAGGATAGTGGGTTTAAACGTGGCTCCGGCCAAACTGCAACAAAAATATAGGCAGATGTTGTGGCGGGAGCCTGTAGTCCCAGCTACTTAGGAGGCTGAGGCAAGAGAATCACCTAAGCCCAGGAGTTGGAGGTTGCTGTGATCTGTGATGCCACAGCATTCTACTGAGGGTGAGAAAGTGATACTCTGTCTCTAAAAAAAAAAAAAAAAATTGCTTCTATGTTGTGTTTGGACTTTTGAATTTCAGTCACCAGAAGCTTATCACACATAGCGCTGTCTCCAGACCGGAACGCAGAGTTTGCTGTCCCCTGGTGGCCATCAATTGGGAATTCAGAGCACGAATTTCATCAATAAGAAAACTCACAGGGCATGGCCTGTATTTACCCTGCAAATCACCTTCTTAGTTATAGAGCAATTTGAAGCGGGCTCACAGGTCAGAAAAATTTATTTGGTCAGACCGTCCATGTCTCTTGTTTTATTTCTCTCCTCATATATTTGGGAAGAGAGGTCTTCTCTGCTATTAACACAAAATCATGGATGTGGTGTGTGGGGGGTGCCCTCAGAAACTCAAAGAAATATTTTGTTGCCCAAGACTTATAGTTAGAAACCACAGGCCCAGCGCATCTTGGTGCTGATTTTCAGGCATGTGGGTGTTCCTCGCTCAGCCATACAGAGAGGGTCCCAAAAAGAAAGTGAAAAAAGGAAAACATAGTCAGCAGGGTGGGAACATAGGTGTACACTCGGTCATCAGGGTGATACTATAGAAAGAGGGCGACTGGGTAGAATGTCTTCTCTGACATCCACACAACCCGCCAGGCCGTTGTTATGCGTTGGACAACTAACCAGGGCAATGTCCATTCAAGGGGGTACTGGGAAAGCAGTGACTGCAAAGTGCACCGGTGACCACGTGTCACCCTTTTCCCCAGAGCATATCAGGGTCCACGGAGGCTTCTGAGAAGAACAAAGGATTGTGTGGAATTTATCAGCTCTTAAATGCTCCCTGTGTGTCCAGCTCAGGTCAAGGGGGTCCTGAGCTGGGGTCTTGACGGCACAGAAATGTCCCGGTTGCGTAACGCACAGGGATTTGAACCCAGAGCCCGATGCTCACTGTTTCTTCATGAAGATGCTCTCCATCTTTAAGAAGATGATGGTGCAGGATAAGGGAAAACTTCTCTGTTGTCAGAAATGTTCAGATTTAGAGAGAGCTGCCTCGTGTGGCCCTGAGTTCTCTGTCAGCGCGGCTTAGATCTGGTCTAGCGAGTTGGTTTTAAAGAGGACACAGCTCTGGTGTAGGAGGTGAAAGGAACTCCAGGCTCGGGGTTGGGGCCCTGGGACTCCTATCTCAGTCTGCCTTCTACTAGCAGTGCGATTTTGGATAATAAACGTAACCTCTGGAGTCTCAGTGTCTTCATTTTCAGAATAGAAGCGATAATATCTATCTCTTAAAGTCACTCTGATGATGAAATAGGTAAGATATGTGAGTGCACTCAGTGTCCAGCATAAGAGGAGGTGTTTAATAAAATGTCAGGGGAATGTGAAAGCCTGTAATATCCTTTTGAACCACAAGATACTTTGATTTTGTGACAAAAAGAGCTTCATGAACTCTTGACCGTTTAGGGTAATCGAAGAAGTATTGAAATGAGTTCTCCAATGACATTTAAATGTTAAGGCAAAAGCCAAGAGGCTGAGTAACCATACATTCATTACTGCAATAGAAATAAAACTTTTAAAAACTAGATCTTGATATTTTTAAATAAGTTATTAAATACTGTAACAATTGCATGTGGCTTATGATTCTGGAGGATATCATACAAAGCCACAGAGGAGAACATTTTAACTTAGTTACTAAAGGAGGGGCATATGAACTTGTTTGAAATTCATAACTTGGTCTACTGTTTTAATTTGATTTACATGACTTAATCTATATTTTTAACTGAATTTATAAGATTCCATTATAAGAGACATTTATTAAGGAAATATAAAAGTCAACAGGCTAAAGCAGACCTATTTAAAAGGGAATAAAATTAGATTACTTCACTAGTAAAGCTTTAGAAAGCATTTTACTTATAGCTGTATTAATCTCGGATTCTGAAACAAAGTGAAGGGAAATAGTCCTGTGCAAATATTTGGATTACGTTTGGCTTAGACAGGAGAAAAATCTGATCCCCTAATCAGTTCACTAATCTGAACTAGAATTGTCATCCTCAGTAATGGGGCAGAGGATACAGAGAGACTGTTTATCATTTGGGATAATAGGAAAATTTCAGATGAGCTTTCTAAAATATAGCAGTCACTTTACTTCTGAAACTCTCTACGATATTCAAGGAGTCAAGGCTGTATGCTCAAGATCTCAATAATAACCTCGAGAGGAAGCTTCAGAATTCATTCTTACTTAATCTCAAGTATAGTTTCTGCTTTAATGATGTTCCAGGCCAAATGATTCAGGACAACTCCATGACAGAGGCAGGAATTTAATCAGGGCCCACAGCCTTCATATGTTGGGCTGAATATAACAATATAACTGCAACACGGCACACCACGGAAAGGGATGACTGGGAGGTCTGAAGTCTTGCTGGGCTTTGTAACTGTTAATAAAGTTTGCATTTTATGACATTCATATTTTATAGAGCGCTTGCACACCCACTAGCTTACTTGATCCTCACTCCTGTGAATAACACATTTTGTATAACTAACACCATTTATAAAGAGATAGTTATGTGATGGCTCACTTAGTTTTCAATAATGTTGACACTGGAATTCAGGTTCTTCTTGGTCCACCAGTCTATATAATATTAGCATCCCTCTTTAACTGGGATTAACTCAAAAAGTACAAATTTTTCTCTTAAAAAATTAATTTAGCAATGTTACACTGAAGAAAATTTGGTATTTAGGGTATTTTTAAAGTACCGTCAAATCAGGTTTTTTGGGTTTTGTTTAAAAAATTTTTTTAATCAGTATTGTTTTGGGAAGTAATACACTTTGAAACTCTTGAATTAATAGTCTCTAAAACTCTAGAGGACAGTCTGAGAACACATATTCAATCTATTGTTTAAAATAAATATGTTTTTCAATAGTAAAAAAAAAATTAATTTAGAATAGTGGTGGTTGTGTTGCTGGTCAGAGAGATAGAGTGGAAAAGAATGGAAGATCTGAGGGAATATTTTAGGGCTTGTGAAGAGTGCTGAGAGAAGGATTTACACATGGGCTAGAATTTGGGATCTTTTCTCTAAGCTGTACTTGATCCACCTCCCTGGAGAAACACAGACAGTGAAACTGGGCCAGGGGATCAGATGGATGGTAAGTCTCCTATGCAAATCTAAAGGGAGCAAATTTGCGATAGTTAAGTCTGAACTTCAGAATATTGGGATAAAATTTAGTAATGTTTAAGTAAATAAAGAGTTCTTAGAAGACCTTCTTTAACATGAAGCGAAAATAGCTTTAAAGGGGTATCTTTGATGAAGACATACTCTGGGCGGCTGAGGCAGGTGAATTGCTTGAGCTTGGGTGTTCAAGATCAGCTTGAGCAAGAGCCAGACACTTGTCTCTACCAAAAAATAGAAAAGTAGCCAGGCATTGCGGCCCTTGCTCATAGTCAGTCCCAGCTACTTGGGAGGCTGAGGCAATAGGATTGCCCGAGCCCAGGAATTTGAAGTTGCTGTGAGCTGTGGTGCCAGGACTCTGTCCAGGGTGACAGAATGAGACTCTGTTTCAAAAAATAAAATAAATAAACAAACAAAGAAGAAATACTCAAGGAGAAATGTCCTTCAGGCTCAGATAAGAGTATCTGGAAGCCTGGAGTGTGGGGAGAAACTGGAAGGAGTTGCTTGTGAATTTTGAGCAAAGTCTACTCATTACTGCAATAACATGTTGGAAGATAGAAAAATTCCCTATTGTTTTCCTACGAGGAACTAATGGAGGCAAAGTTTCAGAACATATTATTGGCTTGTGGAGTACCAATTGAAAAAAAGTTAAACTAATCTGAAGCCTAAAATATTTCGCCTGCTCTTCATTTTCTAAAGCAATCCACTTTTGTAATACTAACAGCAAATAATCATTTCTTGAAACTATCAATTGCATTATTTCAAAGATAATCTTTCAAAAATTAAGACGTTTTAAACATTTTGTCTTTGGGTCTTAATGATTGATATGTCTTTTTAATTTTTTGTCATGTGTGAGGTTGAATCTTTAGACTTGAGATTCTTTCTTGACAAATGCTTTTCAGAGGGTCTTCTGCCCTAAGAGTTAGATGCAACCCACCACTCATAGCACTGCTGCCCTTGGACAGCACTTTGTAACCAGTCTTCCTGGGGGAGACTTCATGGGTTCTCCATGTACGGGGGTCTCTCTGCCCTCTAGCTGGCTACCCTCGGGTTGCAGCTACATCTGTCACCTCCACTTTGCTCCAAGCTTTGGCTCATCCTTCTTCTTCTTCTTCTTTTTTTTTTTTGGAGATAGAGTCTCACTCTGTTGCCCACAGGCTAGAGAACCAGGGTATCATAGCTCACAGCAACTTCAAAACTCTTAGACTCAAGTGATTCTCTTGCTTCAGTTTCCCAAGTAGCTGGGGACTACAGGCACCCACCACAATGCCTGGCTGTTTTTTCTATTTTTAGTAGAGACTGGGTCTTACTCTTGCTCAGGGTGGTCTTAAACTCCTGAGCTCAAGCAATACACTTACCTCAGCCTCTCAGAGTGCTAGGGTTACAGGCGTGAGCCACTGAGCTGGCCTGTCTCCTCCTTCCTGGAGTGTCCCTCACTGGCAGTCCCCTGCTTCTCACAGAGGAGCTGTCAGTGAGCACACCCATCTTTCACTGTGCCCAGTGTCTACAAAGTAATACAATTATAGTTAATGATGGAGCCAAATGATCTTGCTTCGTTCATACAGAGGTTGGTCATGCTCAGTTTTACTGACAATAATTCAATTGAGTTGAGCATCTTTGCCTTATAGAACTTGAACACTTTAGAAGCTACCTCAGACTAATAACTCATACGTTGAAAGAAGCAGTTTGCATTATGAGAGCAAGTTAAACATTTTACTATATCCTGTGCCCAGTCCTCATGAAATCATGAAGATAAAACATTTAAAATGCCAAGGAAAGGGTGGCCCAGATAGCACAGTACTAATAATTTCTGTTGCCTTGGGTTTGGGTTTAACTAGAAAAAAAAGTAAAAAAGTCCGTTCATTTAAATTAACCACTTTTGTGATGGATTGGAACTGATAGAAGGGAAAATGCACGAATAGGAGTCCGGAGGGAGGCTGGTCCCTAAGACGGGCGGGGGATCGGATTATGAACATTGGAGGCGTTGGTTCGAAAACCCTCAGACTTGATCATTTAAGAAAGCAAATTTCCTCTGACCAAGGGAGGCCCAGAATGACCCCAGGGGCTAAGGCCAGAGCTGCTTGTTCCAAATAATGGGCACAGAAGATGGGCTTGACGAGATTGTCGTCCGCAGGTCTTCATGGCCAGTTGACATAATAAAGTACTCAGACATCCGTGAATGGACCTGCTTGTGAGGGAGCCAAAAACATCAGCAATCTGAGGGCAAAATTCTCAGGACAACTTATCAGATTAGTTCCCTGTAGGCTCATGGAAAAAAAAAGTATGGCATTTCAGAGGAAGGAGCTAACATGTTGGAAAACATAAAGAGTGTTATTTTTATAAACTTCACATTATATCAACTTCACATTATTTGGAGTTCTGATTGTGGCCAATGAATAGGAAATAAAAACACTCAACAGCGTACACAGGAAAAAAATCAATCGTATCCCCCAAACTTGTGGGGATTAGATAATGGTGCAAACTCGAAAAAAAATGTTATTTATCCTACAACTGAAGTAAAGTCCAAAAAACATTGTCCTCTATTATATTTAGAAAGTTTTAGTGGGTTTTTATCCACTAAAGTTTTCAATCCCTTCCTCTGGGCCAGTTAATTGGCCAAGTTCCCTAATATCTGGGACCCCCAAGGAGAAGTGCTGGCTAGGAGGGGTGTTATTTTACAGCCACCAGATTCTGTAAGGAAGTCACTTAAACTCCTTAGCTCTGTCTGTGGCTTTCACTTTTTGGAATCAAGTCAAAAAATGCTTTCTCTGGTCCTTACGTGTTTGTGAACTTTTGCTCATTAGCATTTTCCTACTTTTTTTGCTTTGTATTTAAAAGATTTTAAGCACTTATGTGTTACTGTATTAATTAAGGTTCTCCAGAGAGACAGAAATTTATTATAGAAAATAGCTCCTGTAGCTATGGAGGCCGAGAAGTCCCATGACAGGCTGTCTGCATGCTGGAGACCCTGGGGTTCTGGGAATGTGGCTCAGGCCGGATCTGAAAGCTTCAGAACTAGGGAAGCCAACGGTGTCAACTCTAGGTCAAGGCCAGAGACCTGAGACAGGGGTGTGAGAGGGGAACTGGTGTAAGTCCTGGAGTGCAGAGGCCAGGGAACTTGGACTGTAAGCCAGGGACAGTGTGTCCTAGCTCCAGTTGATAGAATGACACTTCTGCCTTTTCTCTATTTTTGTTCACTTGGCCTCAGCCCATCAGACGGTGCCTGCCACATCAAGGCCCACTGTCCCCCAGCTTGTCCACTCAGACTCAAGTGCTCATTTCGTCTGGAGACACCCTCACAGACATACCCCAAGTAATCCTTTACCAGCTTTCTAGGTATTCCTTAATCTAGTCAGGTAGACACCTAAAATGAACCATCACAGTTACCATGATACTTTTATGTTCTATCCTAAGGCCTGAACACACAAGAAACATTAAGAGAGAAGAGGTATTTTCCCTTTTTAAATAATGCTCTTAGAAGAAAAGGGAAAAAGGATTCTATTTTTGTTCCTTTGGGCCATCTTCCAAATCTATCAAACCTCCTGCTCCAGCTGGAAATGAAAAAGACACCCGTGCGAAGCGCCTCTTCCCCCTGGCATGGAATTTGCCCGCAAGCCGGGATTAGGATGACTGGGTGAGTAGACCTGAGACAAAACGGCCATTGCCACCAACAGCTTAAGTGGTTTCCTGTGGGGATAAGATTCTAAGAAGCACAACTCCACTATTTTCCCTCTTTTTGTCCCTAGCTTGTTTGTAACATTTTGTATTCATTGACTTTTGCTAGAAGGCTTACACCCCTCCCTCAGAGGGGAGGCCAGCCTGCACTCTGGTCCCTGTTTCACACCAGGAGCTGAGCAGCAGCATCTGTGCAGTCTTCATCCAAAAGGAAACAAACCAGGGGGCAAGACAGAAAACCCTCTTTTCCTTGGAGGTTTAACTTGAACTTGAGTCTGAGGGCTGCTTGTAGCAAAACAGAGCCAGAACCTTTCCAGTGCGTTCTTGTCTCCTGAGGGGCTTCGGGTGAGGCAGGGAGGCAGGAGCTGCTAACGTGACCCAGTTGGCTCTTGATAGATGGACGCCCCACACAAGGACTCACAATACTTGGTGTGACCTCTGGGCCCGCACAAGGACTCACAACACTTGGTGTGACCTCTGGGATGCAGTGGCTGCTGTTGTCAATTGTATCTCCCAGAATCTTTGCATGTTCCTATCTATTACTGTGAACAAAATGAAGTGGAGATGACTATTTTATGACACTGCCATTCCTCCTGGAATTCCAAAGTGATAACTTAGTACTCGGGGATCATTGGAGTGATGCCAGTTAGGCACTGGATGTTTGAGGCTTTTAGAGAAGGGGTAAAGGATGATGTGATTTAAAGTAAGAACAAAAACACAACCAAAAATGGAAGAGATGCTGAGAGGGAAGAGTGACATTTGTTGTAGAGCGATGTGTGCCAGGTTCTCCGCTGGGAAGTGTGTTCACATTAGTCCGTGTTATTTTCACAGTGGCTTTGACAGGTGGGTGTTACGAATTCCTGAAGAAGAGCCTCAGTGGTGAACAATTTTCCCAAGGTTACACAATAGGAAAGTGAGGAAGAGGGATTCAAACTCACGCCCAGTTTCACTGTAGTTTTCTAGGTTGGGACTTGGATTGGCCATAAACAATTTCTTCTACTGTGTTAATTATACGGATCAAAAAATATTAGTCAATGTCATGATACTCACAGGCGGAGGGGGGGCTTAGCTGGACCACGGCGAAGGTGGCCCGTGTTGGTGTGACTGTGATGGTGGCACTGCAGTGACGGAGCTTTCCATCCCTCATTCTTAGTCACTCAGCACTCCCATGACCCTGGCTCTGAAAGTTTCAGAGGCTTCAAGCAACAACAAGTGAACACTTGAGAAGAAAAGAGAACTCTCTAAACTCAGAAAATAGACTCAGAATGTTTAAAGGTAAGTATTTTCCAAGTACAGTTCTGGCTTGGCAGAATAACATGAAAATTTTTATAGGAAAAAAAGTGCAGACATGTAAATTCTGGGTTATTTTTGTGCCTCTTGATGATAAATTCTTGCTTATCATCTTGCTCGGCTAGGTGAAGCGTCATAATAAAGAACTGTTTCGGATAGCCTGGGTGACATTGTGATTCCTACACATTGCTATCACATATTCCAGACTTTCCAGATTTTGTATCTATAAACCATTGAAATGTTTTGAAAATTTCAGAGTAGTCAGACTCAACTACACATTCAAGGGCATATTAGGTGCTCAATGAATGTTTGTTCAAGCAATGAGTCAATGAAAGAACATATCTGATAACTAAGTGTGGCAAAAAAGAGAAAGACCCTGTTCAGGTCTTATATCCTACCTTTTCTTATGATAAATACTGCGTCCAATAATGTTCTAGGTTTCTATTCAATCACAAAAAGCTTTAAGACTAAAGGGTCATGATTTTAATTGACATAAAATTAATTAAAGAAAAGGGAATTTTGCCAGTTACTAGGGTGAGAACTTTGGGGCAAGTCACTACACTGATTTGTGTCTCCATTTCAGCCTCTGTGAACTAGGAATAATAATAACAGCTATCATACTAGGCTGTGGTGAGGATTAATTGATGCTAACACAATTAGAGAGCTTAACATATCACCTCGCACACAATAAGTTCTGAACCAATATCAGCGGTTATCCTTCTTAAGAGCAGAAATAATATAGCCTATAGATTTTTTATTGGCACTTGTATTATTTTCCTAGGGCTTCTGTGACAAAGTACCACAAAATGGGGTGGCTTAAAACGATAGAAATTTAATTTCTCAATGTTCTGGAGGCCGGAAGTCTGAAGTCCAGGTGTCGCCTGGGCCACGTTTCTTACAGGACTCTAAGGTAGAATCTTTCCTGCCTCTTCTAGCCTCTGGTGGATCTGGCATTGGCTTGTGGTGGCGTCATTCCGAGTTCTGCCCCCATTGTCACTTGACCTTTTCCTCTGCTTATTTTATCTCTCTTCCTCTTATACGGACACACTTACTGGATTTAAGGCCCATGCTAGTCTAGTCTTAACTTAATTACACCTGCAAAGACCTTATTTGCAAACATTCTGTAGTTTTGGGTAGACACGAATTTTAGAGGGACACTATTCAGCTCCCTATAGCATTCAACCACAGTTCTGCAGCCCCTCTGAGTCTGTTATTTTTCCTCTTGCTTAAAAACACAGAGAAGATACAGAGGTAGCGTGCCTAAACATAGGGAATCAGGTTTCTCATTTCTGCTTAGTAATAAAAATGATATTGATGCTCATAAAATTCTTGAGTGTTTGGGAGCTTGACTACCCATGAAGGAATATTATTAGACAGAACTACCTTGGTATGACCAAGCAACTCTCCATGGGGTTCCAGGAATCCCGGGGATGACAGAGCCCCAGTCAAGCCTTCTAAATAGGTTGGGGTGAGCTCTGCTCCTAGAAGCATCCGCAGCCTTGGCCAACACTGCGGAATGGCCCTGTCTCAGCTGAGTGACACAGCCGCTGCTTGGTGAACGTCCTGTAAGAAGGGAGACTGCACAGCTATCTGCAGGCACATGAAGGGTTTGCCTGTACGGTCAGGGGGCAGGGTTTCCAGAATGTCCTTGTGCTATCTGTAAAAAACGTGAAATGTTGTGCATGCAGCACTCCTGTTTAAGATGCAAAACAGCCCTGGGAGAGCCAACGCTTTGGCAGGTGGTCAAATCCTTATGGATACATTTGAAAAAGGCAGTGGAGCAGTTTGTGATAAGAGGGCAGAGGGCAGCAGGCAGGAGTGCTTGGGCTATATGGATTTTGTGTGGTAGTTGGGGATGTACTTCATTCTCTTAGCAAAATGCTGTGAATATATTTCTGCTTCCACAATATAGAGACCTCTCCTATCGAAGGAAGGCCAGAGAAAGGCTTTCCTAGAGCTCATTCCTTGGCCAATTTGTGTGGCTAGTCCGTCCAGAGGCTGAGCTGTCTGGCAGCAGCGCCTGTGTCAAGGGGTGCCAAGGAACCTGCCGCACCGTCTGCCTGGGGAGGGGGACGAGGCCCGGAGCAGGGAAGCACCAGGCTGGGAGACTCGCAGCGCTCAGCCTCCCAATACACCAAGGAACGTGCTTCTGCACAGATGACGCTCCCATGGATGGTCGCGCGATTTTTCCAAACCAGCACTCCTGTCATTCTCCCCAAGTCAAGAAGATACGTGACTCAGAAGGATGCTCATAAATACTTGGATCCAAGTGTGTTTTTCAATCTTTTATTTGTAATAAGAGCCACCAATTAAATCAAATGTAAACTCATCCTACTAAACCCATATTAAAGGAATATTTAGATGCCTTTTGCGTAAACCTTGGAAATAACGTCAAAGGAAGCAAATAGGCTTCATTGAACTTTATCTCCAATGTTGGCTAAACTGAAGGAGATATTATACTCTTGCCTTTCTATCCATGAATATTGCCAATTAACCCCTAGAGGTTTTGCGCAAGCCACTGTGTTTAACCTCACTCTCCAAAAATAAGGGTATCGTGATTTTCTTTAAATTGGTGCTTATAGAGAGGAATCTCTCTGGCATTAGTGCTTGCTTGATTGCATTCAGACGTTACTGTGGCAAGGAAACGACTGCATTAAATTAGCATCAAGCACAATAAATGGTAATTACAAGACTGTCATTTCTACAAGTGCAAAATTAATGTGTTCTGCAAGCCCCTTCCATTGTGTGCTGCAGGAGAATCACGGAACCATGTTGTTCTGAGCAGAAACATGCACCGGAGCAGCACTGTTAATGCGCTGTGGTTTTATTCCGTGATGGTGCTCCTGGCCATCTTGGTTGCTGTCACCTGCTCATTCTTCAAACCCTGTCTGCCCTGATTTGTATGCTCATATTATAGCACTGCCAGACAGTCGCCTGGATGTACTGAGAATGTTATGGAACAATTCCTCCTTCTGTGTATAGCATCTTGTGTGAATAATGCCAGCGTAAACTACCTTCCATGTGTTCCCAAGAGTGTGAATAGGCTACTTATGTAAAGCTTCTTATTAAGAGATGCACCAACCATTTACGGACAACTTTACCCAAATGCTATACATTCATTAGAAAGAGAAGAGTGATTTACATGCATTTCAATGGTAGCTTAGGAAAAGTGCCAGCCTCTCGTCTTTCCACCCCTCTTGTTTACATATAGAAAATTAAGGCACAGAGCAGTCGAGCTCATTTTTCTCCCAGGTATATCACAGGGTATATTCCGAGTGATAACAGGTATATGCATTGGGCTCGCTGGCTCTGCAGAATTTATGGGGGATTAAAGGAATTATTTAAGACTAAAATAACACAGTACTAACAGATGTTATATAAAATGACCAGTTAATTTCTGCAGTTAAGTTTAGACTAAGAACCATTCATAAAGGCATCCTGAGTAAGAGTAAGAATGATCATGATAATTGCAATGACTGACCAAAGGAGCTTTCTTCCGAGTCTAGCTTCAGTCCAGTCTCTTACTTAGAAACTGTAAAGGTGTGGGGGGCATCGACACGCTGGGCTGCACTTGTGATTCCCTGCAGGGATCCATTGATCAATCTCTCATCGGGAGACCCTCTGTCGAGGGTCAAACCTGAGAACCCTTTCAGAGGTCACTTATTTCATTGCTTATCCTAAAACGTGATGAGGCTATTTGCTTTGTAATATTTCAGTCAGTGAATACTTTGGGGGCAATTCTGAACCATAATCAAAGCTTCTCTTATCAAACAAAAATGATTAGGGACTGAATTAGGAATCTTCCTACCTAAGATGGGAGAAAAATTCTGACCACCTTAACCTCAGAATAAAATACAGTTATTTGTAGTCGAAAGATCTTTAAACAGAAGATTTGGATATAAAATGATGTGCAGAATGGCTCTGGAAATGGGTTCTGCCTTACCTTTGTTGCAGAATGTCCCATCATATGCAGTGCTGGAGCAGTCGCAGGAGTAGCCATGGTACTTTTCTATGCATTTGCCTCCATTTTCACAGTTGGCTCCATAGCTGGTGCAGTGACCGGAACATCCGGATATGAACCCGGATGTGACCTTTGCTCTTTCCTCCAGGTCAAGTGTCACCCCATTCATCCTCAAGGAACGGATGCATCCCAGGAAGCCCTGCTGGCCCCCAGCGCCACCTGGGAAGGACAGAAGTGCGGAATTCAGATACACTGAACTCTGTCTGCTATTGCCTCTGTTTCATTCACCATATTTTGATCAGTTGTGATAGAAGATGAGCCTGCTTAGTGCATCCAGTATTGTCACTTTCAAGTTAGTCCTGTCTAAACAGAAAAACTTGAAGCCTTCCTTCCTCAGGCTGCAACACCTAATTAAAAAAGGCTGTCTTCTGAGAAGCAATATATTTGCTACAGAAATGTTTGGAGATAACACAAAAACTACATAAGCTGTTTTGGAAGTCTAATCTGGTTTCCTATAGAAAAGAGGTTTATAGAAATCTCTGCGTTCTGTGCTCTTTAATCTGACAACATTCAGTTCTATGGCATTGTCTGTTGGAAGAAATATAAAACAGCAGAGAGACAAGAATATATTAGCATAGTTAACTAGTCAATTAGTTGGAAGGCATAAATCCATTTGAAGTGCGATTGTACAACTTGGTTCTTGTCTCATGAAATGCTTTGCTTTGAAGTCCACATTAAAGGTATCCAGGGTTTCATGTCTGGGGTAGCTGGAAGGTGGAATAGGCAATTTTACATGGAGGTTAGCTACCCTGCTTTTGTTACTAGGTTAGTTAATATTTCATTGTTTTGGTCTAAATTGTCATCGCAAGACATATGGCACAATGAGCACATTTGCTGTGATGTTTAGAGTCAGTTATAGCGTTAGACTGAGGTTCATGAGCATGAAAATATTAAAATATTTCTAACAAATTTTATAGAGTTATTAAAGCATTATATTGCAAGTGGATTTAATTGTGCCTGTAATATCCTTAGCTATCTTTTTTTTAAAGCAGTTGGTATAAAAAAGGAGGAATTCAAATTTATATACATGTCTGTATCTTGGAGTAACAACTTTTCTGGAAACTGCTCTAAAATGAACAGTAGGTAAAACTTATTGAAAGAAATGTCTGGTGAGGATTTGGAGAACAAGATACTGCTATTAAAAATAAAACCCACATTACTGTTTTTATTTATTATTATTATTATTATTATTATTTTTTTGCTGTTTTTGGCTAGGGCCAGGTTTGAACCCACCATCTCTGGTATATGGGGCCAGCGATCTATTCCTTTGAGCCACAGGCACCACCCTTGACGTTACTCTTTTATTGAGGGCTATGTACTAAATGCTAAGCACAATTCATTGGACAATTAAGCTCACAAACTCATCCAAGAAAAAGTGCTACATACCTTATTGCTAAATATCACTATGTCACCAGATGGCCAAGGGGAGTATTTTGAAGATGACTATGGTGATATTCAGCCTTGAGATATGTAGCACTTTTTCTAGGATAAGTTTGTGAACTTTATTTTCCGACCTCCTCATATGATGACAGTTCTGAGGACCATTCCAGAAAAAGAGTTCCAAAATTGCTTTGAAGGGTGGGCAAGGTGCTGGCATTGGTGAATAGCCTTTCAAGGGGAATACTTCAAAGGTGGCTGCAGTGATATTCAGCAATGAGGCATGTAGCACTTTTTGTAGGATGAGTTTGTGAACTTAATTGTAGACCTCATATGCATTATTCACCTGATTCTCACAAGAAGCTGTCAACATGGGTATTATATTCATCATCCCCGTTGTACAGATGAGAAAAGTGGGCCTTAGAGAAGTTAATACATTTAACTAAAGAACTCACAGCTCTTGAGTAGCAATTGTATGAGATCTGTCAGTTCCAGAGTCTTAAGTAAATTCTGTTCTGCCTTGGCCAGCTGATACAGAGAACTTTTGGGTCAGGGGTTCCACATGTAAGTGTTTCTGACATACAGATTTGGATGTTTTTAGAAATGGAGTAGTCAGTAGATTTGTTGGAGTTTGGGTAAGGCTGGTAGCCCAGTAATTGATCCTGGTTACTTAATTCTGTTACCTTGAGAAAAAAGGGTACACACCAGTAGACCCATCAGAGAAGACTGGCAAAGTAAAGGCAGGGATGGATTTGCACCTACTTGTGCCTGTAAATTCACACCGATGAAATGGGAAACAAATTGCTCTATTGTCTTTAAAATCCCAAGCCATGAGGTTCTCTCATTGGGTGCTATATTGATTTGAACTAATGATTCTCCAGAGAGTAACATTTTTAATACATTTTTAAAATAGAGGATTAATTGAAGAGTCCAGTGTCATTTTTGATCAAAGGTGCGAGATATTTGATGGTAAAATAATTTATTAAGAATATTCACCTTGGGTTGGTCCCTGTGGTTCAAGGAGTAGGGTGCCAGCCCTTTATACCAGAGGTGGCGGGTTCAAACTCGGCCCCAGCTAAAAACTGCAAAAAAAAGAATATTCACTTTGAAGGATTCCCAGTTTTCAACGGCTGGTCAGCTGGGCTTCACACTTCTGTGCAGAAAAGAATTAGGGCCTGATTTGGAAGAATTTCAACCCACTAGTCAGGCTTTTGTGTTAGAATTTCAATGTGGGCTGGGGGTGGTGGCTCACACGTGTAATCCTAGCACATTAGGCTTATAGGGAGGCTAATGTGGGTGGATTGTTTGAGCTCAGGAGCTCAAGACCAACCCGAAGAAGAATGAGACTTTTTTTCTACTAAAAATTTTAAAATTGAGGTAAGAGGATCACTTGAGCCAAGAGTTTGAGGTTGCTGTGAGCTATGATGATGCCATGGCACTCTACCCTTGGGGACAGAGAGAGACTTTGAACGAAAAGAAGGAGGGAGGGAAGGAGGAAGGGAAGGAAGAAAGGAAGGAATGAATTTCAATCTTTTATCATTTTAGCCACCATGGCTTTTGTTCTTGATTTCCAAAGGGCCTTTTATTAAATAAACGCCTAGTTATTTACGTTTTCATCACTAGTCAATTAAGACAGGATATGCATCTCCTACCAAAATATGCCAAAAAATGTTCAATCACTGTTTTTAGATCTTCCCCCTCCTTTTGCCCAGTTGCCAATATAATAGTTTTTCCTTGTGAAAACCATAAACATATCACCAAGCAAAATACAAAAGAGAACCTGGAATGTTACCCAGATACGCCCACTTCACGTTTAGTGAATGTTCTTTTCTACTTTTATCTATAAACATACGTATATGTAAAAGAAAAAGAAGAAATAAGAGCATACTACATATGTTGTTTTGAAATTTGCTTTTTGTACGTAACACATCATAAAATATTTTCCAAGCAATAAATGTGCAACTAGGACATCTTGTTAAATATCCACATAGCACTCTGTTCTGGGAATGCACCACCACTTTGCTTGCTATTCCACTACCATTAGACATTTAAGCTTTTTCCAATTTTCATTTTATATAATATGATGTGTATAAAAACCTATGTTTTTCTGGGTTTTTCTTAGAATTGATTTTTAAAATTAATTAATTACACTTTTAGGTGTAACTGCTTGGTTCAAAGGCATACACATTTTAAAGGCATTTGCAATATGTTTTTCTCTAGAACAGTTTATGTTTTAATAAACTCTTGTGTTCATTATTATTTCAGGCTTTAACTCTTTGTTGTAAATGTTACAACTATATCCTTCCAGTTTGTGTTTTAATTTGTACGTGGCGTTTTCTTTTTCCCTGTAGAAGGTAGGATGTTAATATAGTCTTGTGTAGCTACCTTCTCTGTGTGATTCCTGCCTTGGGTAATAAGCTTATAAAGACTTTTTCTAATACAAAAGAATATCATTATTCAACTATATTTTCTTCTAGCACTTTTGTGATTTTACAGAGAGATTAATGATTAATGTCTCTAGTATGTATTTTAACTTGTAAATAATTCATATTTAATGGATCCTCAGCAGTGATTGAGAGTTTGCAGAAAATATTTTAAAAAGTGTTCTCAATAAATGTTAATTAACATGACAAAGAGTGCATTTAAAAAGGGTCATTGGCAGAGCAAATACATGTAGATTAGGTCATATTTTTATTATAGCATTAAGGCAAACATTTAGATGTATGCTTGCATGCTTAATTATTTATGTATCCAGGGCCCATGCCAGCAGGTATTTTAGGGGGCAGAGTTTTCTCCCTGTGCTGGTCTTGGGTCTTGAGTCTTGAGTCTTTGCAAAGGTCTCTGTCTATCAGTTTCTTTTCTTATATCTGTGTTTCTGGATCTCTCCCTGTTGGGACTGTGGACTATTTCTAGTTAGTTGGTGGCTTCCATCAGATAACTTAATCTCTCTTAGCACCAGTTTTCCCATCCATAAGAAAGGGTAAACTAGACGCTGTCTCCAATTCTTTCCAGCTCTAAATTGCTTTGGCCCATGAGTTCCAGGCTCTTCATTTGTGCTTATGTGTCTGGTTCTCTATATTTCAGTAAATACTCTCAATTTCCCTAAATTTATTTCTTCCTTTTCCTTTTCTTATATTGCTATCTGACTTTTTTCCTTCTTATTTTAACTGGCACTAACATATAACTGTAGACTAATTTGTATTTGTTGCATTCATTAAATAAAGTTGTATATCCTCTCTTCTTAATTTGTAAAGCAGTTGAGTGAAATGCCATTTCTTTCTATATAGAGGAAAACTAAATAAATTGAGCTCTTTTCTTATTTACGTGGTCTTTGATATATTTAAATGGGTCAGTGAGGAAAGAGTACTTTTCTTGAGCTAGTCAATATGAAGAAAAATCTTTTCCTCCAAAAATGGTCATTATATATTATATAAAAGACATTAATGCACTAGAACCAGAGATAATTATTTGAGTTTCACTTATGTGCTCTGTAGAAATCTTTCTTGGTGACGAATGTCATAAGTTTAAATTATAGGTCTCCAAGCAAAAATGCTACTTAACCTTTGTTAATTAGAAAATCAACACATTGTCATTGGAGAGGGCCCCTTGCCATGCAAGGGCTTCATGCACATTAGTCAGACCTGTGATAATTATCCAACGGTCGATCCGGGATTAATTTGTAAATCATTTTTTTTTATGTGAAATGCTTTGCAAGTATTGCAATTAAAGATTAAGTGCAAAAATAGCTGTACTACCCATAATGAATAATACAACCAGCAAATGCACAAAAGATTAGGGAAAAATATTCAGGTATTAGACAAAAGGAAAAAACAATGATTGAGATGAATTATAAAAAACACATTGTCCTCAACCTCAGAGCTCAGTAGTTTTCTAAGGAGCTAAGTGGGGTCACAGCACACCTTTGCCAAGAAAGACTGGCCACTGATTCGCCACAAAAAGGAATCACACTAAAGCCCATACCCATGAAATCTAATTTATCCATTCAAAAAATATCTCATGCTTACAATGATTCAGGCTCTGGTTTTTTTTTTATTTTACACAAATGTTGCCGATTTATTCATAATTGCCAAAACTTAAAAGCAACTAATATGTCCTTCAGTAGATAAATTGATTAACTTGTACATCCATACAGCGGAATAGCATTCAGCTGTAACTTGCAAACAAATATTCACAGAAGCTTTATTTGTAATAGCCATATATCCCAAACATCCATTAACAATTAAATGGATACAAAAGAAAAAGTTGTGGTATGCAATGGAATACTACTCAGTAATACAAATGAACAAACTCTTGATTCATGCAACAAGATGATGGATTAATCTCAATTGTTTAGTTAAAAGAAAAGCCAGAGCCCTCATGTCTCCCAAATATACGTACTATATGATTTTATCTAGAAAATGATTGTTGTTGTTTGCAAATTGAGCAAAAAAAGGAGGAAATAGCAGGAGGTAAGGATTACAAAGGGACATAAGGAATCTTTTGTTGTGTAGGTCATGTTCATTTTCTCTATCATGGTGGTTTTGCAGGATTATAGACACACTGAAACACAGTACATTTTACTTGACATATTTGTAGTTTACTGCGTGTCAGTTGTACCTTAATAAAGCTGTTCAGAATTCAATGTTCCCCATAAAAATTCATATTGACCATTTCTCTTAGAAAGTTAGATCTGCCAACTATTTTGGCTCTACCGCACTTTCTCCTTGCAATTTAGGAGAATGAGCCCTTCCTCAATGTCAGCAAAACCTGGAGAGCAATGAAGTCCATTTCCACCCAGTCACTAGCATACTGACTGGGTCAGAGAAGTCGCATCCCTGGATCTCTCTTCTGTCAGTGCTGGGGTTCCTGCCTGTGCAGTGATGGCCACAAGGTCAACTGCCCAGGGAAGCACAGGAATCCAGACATCTTTAGACTATTGATTTTGACTGTGGCCTTGGCCACAGGAAGTACAGATCCTTGAAGGTCCTGGAAATTTCTGTGCATACTCACCACACAGTCACAATTGCATGGACATTTGTGGATGGCCCTCTAGGCTGTAAAAATCTCCTTATCTACCATAGTCATCCGTATTCCAGAACCTCAGTGTTTCTGTACCAATCAGGACTCTCACCTTGCCCTGTAGGTCTTATAGTCAGTGGCACTAGCCTCTGGGATTCTTGACATCAGGATAAGAAGACATCAATGCTATATAGGACCAGAAGACATTGCCACAGGAATATGTGACAATCAAGGGACTCAACTCATGTTGTTTCCTTAAGCACCAGAGATTTTTACACCAACCCTGCCCTGCTCAGGATGAACACTGGGCTAACAGGAAATCATGACATCCAGGCAACAACAGAGTTAGTCACACAAAGTTCTTTAGTTTTTCTTAGTAGGTCTAGGACAACAGCGCAAATTAGGTTGAACTTGACTGAGAACTATTCTCTGTCAAATTGTGTTCTCCTATGAGGCACATAAAGATGTACCCACAAAAGGTGTTCCTGCCTTCATGTTGATAAAACTACTCAATCCACTCTACATAGTAAACAGAACCCTCAAGAGAAAAGGCTGACACAAGCTTTGTCACTGTGCTAATCAGAGACACATTGGACAGGGAAAGTCCAAAGTCAAGTGCTTTGGCAATAGGACAAAGAAGTCATAACTATGATGTTTAAAGTAATCCTACTCCATAGATTTTGTTTTTTTATTTTATTTTAATTTGTTATTTTATTTTATTTTTTATTTCATTTCATTTCATTTTTTGAGACAGAGTTTCAAGCTGTCACCCTCGATAGAGTGCGGTAGCATCACAGCTCACAGCAACCTCTAACACTTGGGCTTAAGCGATTCTCTTGCCTCAGCCTCCTGAGTAGCTGTGACTACAGGTGCCCACCACAATGCCTGGCTATTTTTGTTGTTGTTGTAGTTGTCATTGTTGTTTTTACCAGGCCTGGGCTGGGTTCAAACATACCAGCCCTGGTGTATGTGGCTGGCACCCTAACCACTGAACATGGGTGCTGAGCATTTATTTGATTTTTTCCTATTGAGTTGTTTGAGCTATTTATATATTCTAATTATTAATTTATTATCAGATATGTAGTTTGCAAATATTTTATCCCATTCTGTGGGTTGTCTCTTCACTTAATCAATTGTTTCCTTTGCTGTACAGAAAATTTGTGATCCCTTTTGTCCAATTTTTCTTTGGTTACCAGTGCTTTTGGGGTACATATGCATTATTACTCAAGAAATCATTGCCAAAATCAATGTCCTTGGGCATTTCCTAGTGTTTCCTTTTGATAGTTTCATAATTCAGGTCTTAGATTTAAGTCTTTAATCCATTTTGATTGAATTTTTTATAGTTGCTTAATACATATTTACAATGCACATAAATAAAAATGATGGCATTGCAGTGATTTGGAGGCTACGTGGGCTCCTGAGCATCCCACACCCACTGGTTACAAAGAAAATTGTGAAAAGAGGTGGGGAGGAGCCAAGATGGCGGTATGTAGCCAGCTTTCTGCAGACATTCCCATCCAGAAGGAGAGTTAAAGGACAGAAATTTAGCAAGAAAGCCAATGGTTTGGAGCTGAGCCAAGAGACAAGGTCGAAGAACGCACATCAACCCTGCTGGAGCAACCTGTGACCCCAAGGATACAAATAAAAGGTACAGAGC
>CAUYON010012676.1:0-12879 GCA_963573935.1 Arctocebus calabarensis
CTCAAAGGCTGAGGACAATTTGAGGATCCTAAAAGTAGCAAGAGAAAAGAAGCAAATAACATGCAAAGAAGCTCAGATTCTTGTGGCAACAAACTTCTCAACAAAAACTCTACAGGCTAATAGGGAGTGGGATGACATTTCCAAAGTGCTGAAAAGATCTTTAAGTGCTTATTGAAATTAAATAAGTTGTAATGAAATAAATCTTCACAGGTTGGCACTACCTGACTTCATTCCATTTAATCTGTGATCATGGGTAACCATTGACTCTGTCAGCATGCTACACCTGCTTTATTACTGCCTTGCTCGGTTTCCTCCACAGTTTATATATATATTTTGAGACAGAGTCTCATTTTGTCACCCCTGGTAGTGTGCCCTGGTGTTATAGTTCACAGCAACTTCTAACTCTTAGGTCTTCGTCTCAAGCAAATCTCTTGCCTCAGCCTCCTGAGTAGCTTGGACTACACGCACCCACCACAACGCCTGGCTATTTTTTTTTTTTTTTTTAAGAAATGGTGTCTTGCTCTAGCTCAGACCAGTTTCGAATTCATGAGCTCAGGCGATCCACCCACCTTGGCCTCTCAAAGCAGTTTATACATTTTTAAAACAAGAGAACCCTATTTTCTAGTTCCAAATGATTTCTCACCAAACTTGTTTGAGTATTTTATCAGACCCTGGAAAATTAAGGAAAATTTTTCCCAAAGGAAATTAAGTTAATTAATGAGATTACATTTCACCAGGTAATAAACCTCCTATCTCTCTTCTGTCAAGGTCATGGCCTCGATGAATTCTTCAGGTAAGCTCTACTTTTAAAATATCTCTTCTGCCACCATTTATTTCATCCAATCTAAAATTGAATGTGGAAGGGACCTGGACAGTGTGAAATACATTTGTTAAATCTTAACGTTATTTGGAACCTCGAGGAAAGAACTTGGGATACCTCCACATTTGTTTCCTCACTCTTCTTAATTATTTACCAAACTAACTTTTAATTTTTGTTTAATTACGTGCCAGGCATTTTTCTAGTTGAATAAACCAAAGATCATTGTAAGGGCAATGATATTCACTCTCACAAGGCTGGGCAGATGTCCTTATTGTGTCTATTTCGTAGAGCTATCAGATGCCTCATCTTTGAGCCCTCTAATCCCCCCTTACCCCAGTCACTTGTTCCCTGCAGGATTACCCAGCTTCACTCAGGGGCAACTGGGCAGAGTCTGGCCTTGGGCCCACTTCTGCTTCCTGCCACGAGGCATCTCTGGGGCTTGTTTGCATCCACTGGAAGCCCACCAACTTAGAAATGGAGATGAGTCATGCTCATGCAGGCTCCCTTCATCTGTAGGGGAGGGCCAACAGATGAATGCTTCCCTTAGTCACCTGAGACCTCTGTGGGCCCTCTCGTCCCAAATGAGCTAGCTGCACACAACCGTTTGTACATCAGGCTGTATATCCAGGTAACCCACAGTAAAATCATGAGGTGAGATGACTTGCTAAATACTCATAGTGTAAATGGAACCCTGGATTCAGATTCAGGATTTCTGACTCCAAATTCCATATGCTTTTCTCTACATCCTCCTTGCATCGAGAGAACTAAATCTATGCACATAGAGGCTTGAATATTTAAACAACTACAAAAGAGAAGAGTCAAGTCGAAAATAGAAGCTACAACTTTGGAGCACAGAGAAAAGGGATTGATTCGGCAGGAGAGTGAGGGTGTGTGGGTTGTCAGGAAATGGTCCAGAGGGTAGGTGACCAGGAGCCTCTCCTGTCTACCCTCTATGCTATCACACCCATCTGTCGTGTTCTTTCATAGTCATCTTCTCCCTTGTTCTTATTACAATGTGTAAGTAAATATTTATTTCTGTTTTATTTTAATTCTCTCTCTCTCATGAGGGCAGGAACCACGTCTATTTTGTTCACAGAAATGTCAACATGATAGCCACAGCACCTAGCACAGTGTCTAGGGCGTAACTGTCAATCAGTAAGTTGGCAAAACAAAAATCAATCATAATTGGCAAACAAATCAGAAAATTTGAATCTAAATAAAAAAAAATGGATAAATGAATGAATGAATGCTATTATCGGCAAAGTGAACAGTGTAAACATGGAGAATATGAAATGCAGCCTATTTAGGGAATGCCTGTGGTTGGCTCATGGGATGTATTGGTTTGGAAGGGTGGGGAGGTGGCCATAGTACTTCTAACAGCAATATCAAGGCCATATACGTGTTCTATCTGCAGTACAGAAAGATAACATTGCTGCTGCCTGGTAACTGGTTATATAACTTGGGCTCCCAAGTGTCTGCTATTGCCTGCATTAAGTGTGCTTCTTTCTCCACCAGGTACAAGGATGAGTGTTAGCAGGGCCTGCCCTTGTTTACAGGTATAGACTTTTGCATTCCAGATTGTCTCGATATGATCTAAGCTTGGATTATGTGTTTTATTGGCACTTGTCACAGTTTGGCTGTTTAGGAAGCTTGCTGTCCTTCACTCTGTGTCTTGACTTTCACACCTGAACATTTGCAGTATTTAGCATCAGCCTTCAGGTCCTTCAAGACAGTACAAGGCAGCATAGGATACCTTTTATTCGCTTGTTCAAAAATGCATTATTGTTAATACTGCAGGCCAGGCACCATTCCAGGTATACGACTCCCCTGGATGACTCATGATTCTATGAATTTTGCACTGTTCAAATGCTTTGTTCATATATGAGCAAGAGATGCATCATTGTACTCTCCTAGCCCTGGTTTGCAGACATGTGCAAAACATTTCCTTGTTGTCCTGCCTTTAGCACAACTTAAAAAACTCAGATATGCTAGCTACTCAGCAACCTTTGGTTTCTCTTCTTGTTTGCAAAAGCTCAGTTAGAAGTGCACAGCCACCTGTTCCTTCCTGGCTCCTTGACAGGTAAGTTTATGCACTTGGTGTACTGACATTTCGGGAACCAACAAAACTCACCCTTAACACTGTTTATTCTTAGTGTGTCTGCGTTTATATTTAGAAGGGAAGAGCTGGCACGTCTCTGGCAGCATCATTCCTGCAATTTTTGTTGGAGCATGGGGAAACCACGAGGGGAAAGTGAGTTGTGTGTGTAACTCCCTGTTTATTTCCTGGAACCAGTGATCCTGCCCAGGAGCATGTACCAAAAGACATGAGGGAGAGTGGCAATTAGGATTGACCTTCAGGTACTTAGACCTGTCTGTCCAGCAAGGCCTCTTAGTTGGCATATTTCTGCTGCTTGACTTGGAGGATTCCTGAGAAAGGGTGAGTAGGGAATTGCAAGGATCAAGAGAGAAGCTCACTACAAACTGAAGAAAAATGACTCCCATGCTACAACCTAGTTTGTCTTCTTTTCCTTTCAGTTTCTACAGAACATGTTCCTGTACACTTAAAAATGTTTTAAATTAAGTAAGTATTATATGGACATAGTATAAAATGCAAAGGGAAGAATTTGTAACACATATAACATATAATATTTATAAAACGGCTAATATCTTTAATACAGGTTGAGTATCCCTTTTCCAAAATACTTGGGACCAGAAGTATTTTGTTTTGGGGGAAATAATTGCATATACATAATTAGGTATCATGAGGAGGGCGCCCACATCAAAACCCAAAATTCATTTGTGTTTCATATACAGCTCATGCACATAGCTTGAAGGTAATTTTATACAATATTTTTAATAACTTTGTGTACCAGTCATATAAAGTCAAACATGAAATTTTCCACTCAAATTTTGGGGGGCTAGGTTGGATTTTGGATTTTGGATTAGGGATGCTATTTTAAAATCCTTTTAACATTGAAGGATAAAGGACAAACACTTTGATTTAAAAAATGGTGGGCAAGATATAAATAATTCAAAACTCAGCTATATAAATAAATACAGGAGATCTCACTGATTTGTTATGGAGAGAATTACAGAATATATAAAGTTGAAAAAGGAAGTATACTATTGTGCTACCTTTTCTGTAAGAAAGGAGAAATAAGAACACATACACATAAGTATTTTCTCAGGTGTGCAAAAATAAATACAGGTAAGATGAGATTGAAGATCAATTACCTGCAGAGGGCAGATGGAAACAAAGAAGATAAAAAGGAAGAAAGGGAATATAGTAATCAAAAATATTGTGAGAGGAAACCTAAATGAAACATAAAGAAGCAACAAATGAATTTGTTCACAAATTCACAATGAAGGAGCTGAAGAAGAGAAGCACTTAACTTTGGAAACCAGTATGTTGGCTGCATTGTACAGGGCTAAAGTAAGGAAGAACTGTACACAAACATATTCTTTAGTTTGTAATTTTTCTATTCATGGAGACATGGAGTAGCAATTCTGAAGCTATTAATATTTTGAGTATTCTAAGGTTGAACAAATAAATACAATAATATGAATAGTGAAAGCCAACTTTCTTAATGTAATAGAAAGGAATCCTAGGTAGGAACAGAGAGGATAGTAGAATAGACTGTGTATGGGATTAAGATTACAGATATTAATATGAACCTGTGATCAATATGAACTCAAATACATTTATTGGTATGTGTGTGTGCATCTATATTCTTAGCTCTATTTCTCTTCTAGTGACTAGGACCTGTGACACTCTGGTACCAAGGAGTACATTCGGTGACTAAATACTGATTGATGTCCATACACTATGATTTTATAAAAAGAACCAAGAATCTTTGGAGAAATGGCTGATTCCAGGTCTGGGCTGGGAAAGTGAACCTGGAATATCTTGTGGAGGCAGAAAGTGAGGAAGCACTCCAAATATGACAAGGACATGTCAAAAGGACACACTGGCCAAACTCAAGGCAGTCCCAATGGTTGAATATGAGATAATTTGAGTAACAGCACAAATGTGAATAGTAATAGACTATAACAAACAAATAAAACAAAACAAAACAAAATAAATATCAATGGGTCCATACTGATATAAATCTTTTCATAAATAAGTAATTATAGTGGGGGAAGAATAGCTCCTTCTCACAGTAAAATTGTAATTCATAAGTGTAGAAGGAATTATGAAAATAAAAATTACTTTGGGAGGCCAAGGCAGAAGGATCACTTGAGCCCAGGAGTTTGAGGTTACAGTGAGCTATGGTGATGCCATGTTTCACTTTAGCCTGAGCAAGACCCTTTCTCACCCTGCAAAAAAAAAAAAAAAAAAAGCAGAAAAGAAGAAAGAAAGACAAGAAAAATTACTAGTTGGCAAATACCGTGGTATTAATTGTGGTAGACAGGAATCATTGACAGATGCTAAAATTATAGGAGTTAATCTGAGAAAAAATTTTACATGGTCTCAAAGTATGTCCCTATGAAATAGAGAAAAAGAATAACCTGGGGTGGCGCCTGGGGCGTAAAGGAGTAGGGCCCCAGCCCCATATGCTGGAGGTGGCAGGTTCAAAACCAGCCCTGGCTAAAAACTGCAAAAAAAAAAAAAAAAGTTAGACTTTTTTCATCAAAGTCATGAAAGACAAAGAAAATCTGAGGAACCATCCTGGATTGGAGGATACTAGGTAATATAAAAACTTGATCCTAGAACAGAAAAAGGACATTAGTGGCACAGTTGGAGAAAATCTGAAGGTCTATAAATAGTTAATAGTACTGTACTAAGGTTAATTTTCTATGATGTGGAAAATCATTTAAGATGTTAACATTGGAAAAGGAAGATATAAGAATTCGTTGATTGTTTTTAGAACTTCTATTTGAAAATTTTTCAAAATGAGAAATTGAAAAGTAAAAAGACATCTAATTTTAAAAGGAAGAAAAGTATTCTTCTCTCCAGTGTTCCCATCAACATGTTCTCCAGAAATCTCCAGGAATCAGTTTTCTTCCCAAAAGACAGCTAATCTTAACTGTTTCTTATATATTCTTTTGGATTTTCTGTACAAATAAATACATGTATTAATCATATATATTTTATATTTATTTTATGCATATATGTATGACTCATATTAAAGGTCCTCCCATATGTGTATATCTCATTTTTTAGTGTCTGCATAAAATATAGATTATATGTTTTACATATATTAATTTAATTGGTAATGGACACTTCTGATGGTTCTAATATTCTGGTATTACAAACAACAATGTAATAAATGCTTCACTTCCTATATATACTAGTACTTGTACTTATAGTATAAACAGGGGGAAGTAGATAAATATTTTAGTACCAGTGATGTGCTAACTTATATTCCTCCCATCAGAGTAAGAGAATGCCTATTTTTCATTCTGTCATCAACACAGTGGATAAAATGATCTTTAGCAAAATGAAGGGTCGGAAATAGCTCATAGTTTTAATATGCATTCCTCCTAATATGAATCAAAGTAAGGCTTATTTCATATGTGTAGATTCTGTTTCTTTTTTGTGAACGATTTTTTTTTTTTTTTTTGAGACAGAGCCTCAAGCTGTCACCCCGGATAGAGTGCCATGGAATCACAGCTCACAGCAACCTCCAATTCCTGGGTCAAGTGAGTCTCTTGCCTCCGCCTCCCAAGTAGCTGGGACTACAGGCATCTGCCACAATGCCCGGCCATTTTTTGGTTGCAGCCATCATTGTTGTTTGGCGGGCCCGGGCTGGATTCGAACCCGCCAGCTCAGGTGTACGTGGCTGGCGCCTTAGCCGGTTGAGCCACAGGCGCTGAGCCACGATGTTTTCTTATACTTTGCTTATTGAAGAGTTGCTCATTGCTCTTCTATTGCATTATTTTCAAATTACAACAACCTTGCAGAGTAAGAGTTATTATTCCCATTTAGTAGATAGAGATATAGAGGTTCATGAGATTCGGAAAATTTCCCTAAGTTAGAATGCTATTTGCACAGGAGCTGAGAATTTCAGTGTACCTAACTTCAACTAGAGCTCTTTCTATAGTATTATTGCCCGAATTAAAGAAAGGCAGAAGGAGCCCTTTCTCTCTAGTGTTACCTAGAGAGCAGCAAGTATTTTATTGTTTCTGGTGTACCTTGTTTCAAGGTAAGTATTGAATTACCTCCCTTTTTCCTGATAGAATGATCTCTGGACTTTCACCTGCGAACTGATTTTAGCTTCACTATTTGCATTGTCCTGTTAAAATGTTATCAGTTTTATGTCTGGGCCTCCAACTATAAACAAAAGATCAGGCATATAGATTTAGAAGGAAGACTTAAAAGTTTTCAAATGGTGCCTGGAAGTCTGGCACAAATTGTTGAAAATGTGAGAGAGCCTGGCCAAGTTTGTTTTCAATCATTTAATTTATGTTTTCCAAGGTATGGTCAGCAAATAGCCCCCAAACAAGGTCTTTGAGGGTCTTGTGAACATTGCATTTCCAGGCTCAACCGTACACCTATGAAATTGGCATCTCTGAGCACAAAGTATCTGCAGTTTCAAAAGCTCCCCAGTTATTTTCAACATATATGTTAAGGTGTAACTCACAGATTAGCAGAATGGTACCAACGGGGTGCTTGCTAGAACTGCAGAATCTCAAGTAACCTTCTAGACATAGTGAACAGAATCTGCATTTTAATATGATTCTGGTGGGGTGTTTAACATGATCCTGGCAGGTGTGTCCAACCTGTAGCCTATGAGCCGCATGCAGATTAATTATTTGAAGAGTGTTTAAATCATTTATGATGTTGGATATTGTAAAAAATATGCATGCATCTTTTCTTTTGCTCATCAGCTTTTGTTAGTGTTTGTGTATTTAATGTATGACTCAAGACAACTCTTATTTTTCGAATATGTAGCAGAACAGAATAAGGGTTGGACCCCCCTCTTAGGGGATTCATGTGCACATCGAAGTTTGAGAAGCACTGCTTTAGAAGGAACTGATAAAGGATATGAAGCATAGGGTTTTTTACTGTGGTAAAATGGATGTGAAATAAACTGTACATATTTGAACTGTGCAACTGAATAACTTTTAACATATGTGACTTTATCTATGAAAATATTGTCATGTTAAGAGAGTGAACATATCCATTATCCCACAAAGTTTATATCATTATAACCTCTTCCTCTTAGTCCTCCTTCAAACCTCTAGATCAGGAAACCACTGATCAGCTTTGTGTGATTATAGATTAGTTAGTATTTTCTAGAATTTTATGTAGATGGTACAGTATGTACTCTTTTTTTCAGTATGTACTTTTTTGGTCTAGCTTCTTTTATTCAGCATAATCATTTCAAGATTCATTCATATTTTCACACATATTATTAGTTCATTCCTTTTTATTGCAGAATGGTATTTAGTTATTTGGAAATATCAAATTTGTTTATTAATTCACATTTGAATAATAACACTTTGATAGACATTTGGGAGTGTTTTTAGTTTGAGCTATTACCTTAAAGGTGCTATGAGCACTTGTATGTAAGTCTTTCTGTGGATTATTTCATTTCCTTTGGGTAACTGTGCAAGAGTGGAATGGCTGGGTCATTTGGTAGGTGTATGATTAACTTAAGTGCCAAGTTACCTAAGTAACTTTGGAAATAAATGGAGTTTGTAGAACTAAAATCAAAAGGAGCTGCACAAATTCGCATTCAAAGCACTATATTCACGTTGATAAAGTAATTTTTCTGGACTCATAATTATGATACAGTTTTACATGTACACTGAAATTGGATAATTTAATAAATAAATGGTGGATAGTAGAAGCCAAGTTTTTCACTATTGAGGAATGTGTCAGAGGGAATTTATAGACCAGCAAGTAGGGAGGTTAGAATGATCCTTGTGGTAATGGATTAGAGTTGGAGATATTGGTATGAATTTACGTTCATCTTAATGTAGAGACAAATGTTACATATAGAAATATGTATTGAGTATATACACATGTATTATCTTGCTATTTTAGCTGAGAGGGCCTAGAATAATGAGTACTCCTAGAGCCCATATGTTGGTTTCTAACATCATTTTCTATTAGAAGAAACCAAGGCTTCTTAAAGAAATGGCTGATTCTAGGACTGAGTAGGAAATATAAAAAATGAACCTGTAATATGTTGTAGTCTCAAAAAGTAAGAAAAGAAGATTTTAAAAAGAAAAGGAAAGGAAAGGAAAAACTCATCACAAAGGTGGGGGTATATAAAAGGGACACTGGAGCCAAATGGAAAAGCTCCCAATGGCCAAACAGGGATAATTTGATTAACAAAATAAATGAAGTAATACTAGATTATAATCCAGAGAATAAAAGAAATATCCATGGAGAGGAGCAAGATGGCGGCCGAGTAACAGCTTCATTGCAACTGGGCATGATGAGACTGGGGAGAGAAGAATCTAGGCATCTCTGGCTGGTGGGATCTGCCCAGAAATATCCCTTTGGGGACACAGGGAGTCAATAAGAGACTGCTAGATCCCATGAGGAGGACAAAAGCAGTGGAGAACTGGCAAGTGTTTGCATGTGTTCGTTAGGTCTAATTCCTCTGGCAGCTGTAAGTACAGCAGCATTTGAGATTGCAAACTGGAAAGGCATTGCCTGTGAGCTGTTTTGGTTCTTTTGGACTTGGCACTCAGTTGATATACCTTGGGAGAACTTGGGCAAGAGTGCAGAGGACTTTAAGCATTGTCTAGGGCCCCAGACTGAGATATTGAGCCAGATGGAGTTAATAGTGTTCAGCTGTGGGCCCCGTGGAGCCATTGTTTGAGAATTGCCCTGGTAAGCTCCACTCTCAGGGTTGCAGAGCAAGGATCCAGCAGGAGACCTTGGGAGAGTAATCTAGTGACTGAGTAGCCTAAGGGCAGAGACTGAGACACTTTATAGCCTTAGCCCTCAGGGGCATAAAGTGAGACAATTTTGGCACACTGGGTAAGTGGACAGCCACTTCAGGAGTGATCCCAGCAACAAGTGCTTTCCTGGGAAAGCTTCTGTTTAGCCAAGGTTAGCAGTTCAAAGTGCCTTTTAAGCAGGTGGAGGAGAGATAGATTTGGGCTCTCTATCATGCAGGGTTTGAGAAATAAGCAGAGGCTTCCAGTCTCTATCTTGTACAGCCGTATCAGCATTGTGATTAACATCTTACACCCCAAAAGATCACCTGTTGCCCAGATAATATTCAGCAAGATATATATACTGCTTTTTTAAAAATTTCAATATTTTCCCTATAGATTTTTCTTTTCTTTTTTTCATTCTTCATTTTTTAAATTTAAATATAATTTCCCATTGTTGCCTTTTCCAAAAATTAGCTCTTCATTTTTGCTAGTGTTTCTACCCCTATTATTTGTTTTTTTCCCCCCAATTTTATCCCATAAAGTTTTTTGTTTGCTTGTTTTGGTTTGATTTATAGCATTTTTGTCTTTCCTCTCTACTTGGTGGAGGTGGAGTACTGTGTCCAAACAGGCTAGCAAAGAGCTGCTGACTTCAAGGGAACCACCCAACCCAGCACCCCCAGAGGTTGGGGCGTTTTAAAGGTTGGGCCAAAGGACCCTACTGTACACCTATATTGCTCCTGTCTCCCTCTTTCTGTGCCTCTCTTCTTTTTGTCAATATTCCCATTTACTCACTCCCTCTCCTTTCTCTTTCTTTTTTCCCTGTTTGCTCTTCAATCTTCTCATCCTCTGGACCTGTACCAAAAGAATTCATTGAAATCCTAGTCCACAGGCATGGCAACTTAAAGAGCAAGAGGAAGTGAAAGGAAAATTAGGGCAAGGAAACAGATAGAAGAAATCACTCATGAGGAAGAATCAGCAGAAAAATCCTGGCAACATGAAAAACCAGTCCAGAGCAACCCCCCCAAGGGATTGTGAGGTAGCTACTGCAGAGGATTCCACCTATAAAGAAATGTTAGAAATGACAGAAAGGAAATTCAGAATACAGATGATGAAAACAATGAAGGAAATGATGGAAACAATGAAGGAAACTGCTGATAAAGTGGCAAATAACCACAAGGAAATTCAAAACCAGAATCAAATTAGAGATGAATGATATGAAGAATATAGAAAGGAGATAGGAGAGCTGAAGGAACTGAAGCAGATAATTAGAGAATTTAAAGATGCAATAGAAAGTACCAACAGCAGATTAGACCATACAGAAGAAAGAATCTCAGAGGTAGAGGACAAAACTCTTGAGATAACTCAGATAGTTAAAGAGGCAGAAAAGAAGAGAGAGAAAGTAGAATGTTCACTGACAAAATTATGGGGCTCTATGAAGCATTCAAACATACAAGTTATAGGTATAAGGGGAAGAAGAATGCCCCAGGGGAATGGAAGCCATACTAGAGAATATTATAAATGAAAATTTCCCAAATATCACCAAAGATTCTGACACTCTCCTTTCAGAGGGATATCAGACCCCAGGTCACCTCAACTCTAACCGAGCTTCTCCAAGACACATTGTGATGAACCTGTCCAAAGTCAAGACAAAAGAAAAGATTCTTCAAACTGCCAGAAGTAAGTGCCAGTTGACCTACAGGGGCAAATCTATCAGGGTGACTGCAGACTTCTCTAATGAAACTTTCCAAGCAAGAAGACTATGGTCATCTACCTTTAATCTACTTAAACAGAATGACTGCCAGCCCAGAATTCTATATCCTGTGAAGCTAAGCTTTAAAATTGACAGAGAAATCAAATCATTTACTAACATACAAACTTTGAGGAAATTTGCCACAACAAGACGAGCTCTACAGGAAATACTTCAACCTGTTCTACACACTGATCACCACAATGGATCAACAGCAAAATAAGAACTCAGAAATTAAAGGATAGAGCCTAACTTCCACACTGATGCAAAAGATAAAACTAAGCAATGGACTCTCACAAAATAAGATGAATAGAACACTACCACAGTTATCAATTATCTCAATAAATGTTAATGGCTTGAATTCCCCACTAAAGAGGCATAGATTGGCTGACTGGATTAAAAAACATAAGCCATCCATTTTCTGTCTGCAGGAAATACACCTAGCTTCAAAAGACATGTTAAAACTCCGAGTTAAGGGTTGGAAGACAATTTTTCAGGCAAACAGAATTCAGAAGAAAAGAGGAGATGCAATCTTATTTTCAGGTACATGTGGATTTAAAGCAACCAAAGTCAAAAAAGACAAAGATGGTCACTTTATATTGGTCAAGGGAAAAATACAACAAGAAGATGTTTCAATTCTAAATATTTATGCACCCAATTTAAATGCTCCTAGATTCTTAAAATAGACCTTACTCAGTCTGAGCAATATGATATTCTATAATACCATAATAACAGGGGACTTTAACACTCCTCTTACAGAGCTGGACAGATCCTCTAAACAGAAATTAAACAAAGATATAAGGGACATAAATGAGACCCTAGAACAACTGTGCTTGATAGACGCATATAGAACACTCCATCCCACAGATAAAGAATACACATTCTTCTCATTTCCCCATTGATCATTCTCCAAAATTGATCATATCCTAGGATGCAAAACAAACTTCAACAGAATCAAAAGAATTGAAATCTTACCTTGTATCTTCTCAGACCACAAGGCACTAAAGGTGGAACTCAACTCCAACAAAAATGTTCAACCCCACACAAAGGCATGGAAATTAAACAATCTTCTGATGAATGACAGTTGGGTGCAGAAAGATATAAAACAGGAAATCATTCACTTCCTTGAGCATAACAACAATGAAGACGCAAGCTACCAAAACCTATGGGATACTGCAAAAGCAGTTCTAAGAGGAAAATTTATCGCTTTAGATGCCTACATTTGAAAACCAGAAAGAGAGCGCATCAACAACTCACAAGCCATTTTATGGAATTGGAAAAAGAAGAACAATCTAAGCCTAAACTCAGCAGAAGAAAAGACATATCCACAATTAAATCAGAGATCAATGAAATTGAAAACAAAAGAATCATTCAGAAAATTAATGAAACAAGGAGTTGGTTTTTTGAAAAAATAAATAAAATAGATAAACCTTTGGCCAGACTAATTAGAAATAGAAAAGTAAAATCTCTA
>CAUYON010012678.1:0-24505 GCA_963573935.1 Arctocebus calabarensis
TGTCTTCATATAGTGATTAAAAGGCCATGAAGGCTATGTTAAATAGTTCAATGAAAATATTTCAGATTGTATATGAAGTCAGCACATTGTGTCCCATGATTGCACCAATGTACACAATTATGATTTAATAAAAAAAAAAAAGAAAGGACCACTCTGGAATGCAAGTGCAGATTTTAGATGATCAGACTATGAATGCAATATCAACAAATACAGAGTGACACTGGTATGTTGGATGGTGACTCATAAATATAATGAACATCCCTGGCCATCTATAGAGTCTTTTTCAAAAATGCTAAACAAATGTTGGCAAAATTCTAACAACACAAAGTGAAGTTTTTCTTGGATTTTTTAGTTGCATGCCTGCAAAATTCAGTATATCATACGTAAAACCTTGAAGAAAAATATTTTATGTGTAAAATTGAGTTAAGTTAATTCCAAATTCAGTGTTTATAAACAGGATTTTCACATATATGTATGTCTAGTGGAACATTCCAAAGTGCCGTGGGACTGGGGATAGCTCTTTGTTGTATCCAGAAGTCTACCATGTCCAGTGCCTCCCCATGGACTACTAATCACTGTGATGTCAAACACCCAGCCTCAATTTCTAGAATGCCTCTTTTTGTGTATATGATCTGTTTCATTTAGTTAAATAATTTTCCAGACAAAAGCTGATTCGTGAATTAATGAAATAGCGATATTCTCTGAGAAGCTAACCTATTCCCAGGTGATATGGTTGCCATTTTTATAAAACAAAGTGAAATGAGCTTTTAAGATCTGCTAGATGATCTAGCTAATCATTTAAAATGCTGTGATCATCATTGCAGTTATAATCTATTTCCACCACTTTTATCAAATAGCCTGGTGTCTATAGAAGAGATGACACCCTTCTATTCTCGGTCCTCTCCCATAACTACATCAATTGTTCTCTAACCAGTTATTGACCAATGCAGTGAAATTTTATATAAAAATCATGGGAGGTATTATTATAGCTACTTAAGACATTTAAAAGGCTAAGTGTTACTTATATGAAGGCTATAAGAGAAATGTAAACCCATTTCTTGAAGAAATTAACCAGGTAATTTAGCCAAACAACACAGACACATACGCATACAGAGATAAATAAAACCTACATTATCTAAATGTTTGAGGCAAAAAGAATTTTTATATTAGACAGGTAAGTAAGCAAAATACAGCAGTCCATTTGCATTTTATCAGGGCATTTGACAAGGTCTTTCATTATAAGAATAATAATGAATGAATGAATTGTGAATAAGTTGGAGAAGTACTGTCTAGATGCAAGGTAAATTGGCTGGTTTAGAAACCATTTCATGCTTTTACACAAAGGATGTTGATTAATAGATCAGTGTCAAGCAGTGAAGGAAGATCTCTGGTGTTATGCCACAAGGTTCTGTTCTCATTCCTGACACATTGGATGTTTTTGACAGAACATGAGTAGAGCTACAGAAATGATGCTCATCAAATTTATGGGTGATAAAAAGCAGGGAGGGCACAAGTATGTTGGGTGACAGAGCCAAATGGATGCCTGGGCAGAATGACATTGAACCCTTTCAGGGCTTGATGTCTGAGGATCAGGATCAAACTTATAGGCAACCTGAAAATTTGCCAAAATAATGAAAACAGTAGTTTCATTTTGGTGAAAGTTATTGCTTTTTAATATCCTATATTTTTCGCAATACGCCTAAAAGATACTGAATTAGCATTCTTTGCAAAAGTGCATTCTGAAAAAAAAATACATTAAATTTTCATAGAAGAGTAACTGAAATTCAGTCATTTACAACTAAATATAATGTGTTGCCCAGAAAACTAGTCCACCATCTCACGTTCACTGTTATTACTAGTATAAAACTTGATGAGATAAACACGCTCCAAAGATGGAAAATCTGCACATTTACAAAGCAAAACACAATTTTGGCCACAGAATTGCTCCTTCTCACTCTTAAATATCTTAATTATAACTGAATAATAGTTCATAATAGAATCAATTTTCTATAACACAGATTATATCTACAAATTATTATAAGGTTCAGCTGAAATAATTTATGTGACAAGAATGTTAAACTTTAAAATTCCATACAAATATAAATTATTGTTCAATATGTTCATATCAAGAAATAATTCTAAGTGTTTCTTAAGATCAAGGGATGTGACCTTCTCGTTTTTAGAAGCTGTACCTTTTTGATAGGATTATTGATTTTAATTACATTTGTTACCTATTAAATGCCAGGAACTGTGATGTGAATCTTTGCCCTCAAGACATTTATAAGTTGATGATGATAAATGATGAATATAGAGACTGTATTCAGTAGTGTATTCATAAGTCAGAGTATTCTTGAAATCAGGTGCCTCCCTCAGATTCATTTTTTTAGTATTGCAGCTCCAAGTTTTTAAAAATCCTTAAACTGTTATTCATAAATTTTAATTTATTTTATAAAAAGCTGTCAATACATTTCAAAGTATCTAGGTGTTTTTAAACATAGTTTTTCAGCCTGGTAGTTAGAAGTAAGAAAGCAAGAAACTTTAATTTTTTATTTTCCCAAGTTTAATAGCTCAAACTCTTTGTAAGCCCACATCTTCTTTGCTAAATCATATTTGAGCCATTAAAATGTAGGTTTAAAACAAGTATAGTCTAGTAGGGGGCGGGGGGCGGGAAGAGGGAGGGCAGTTGGCAGGACTCACCTAACGTGTACAATGTGAGGGTATACAGCACGCCCCCTGGGTGAAGGGGTCAACTACAACGTGAACTTTACCTTAGAAATGAAAAAAATGTACCCTCACATCAATCTGAAATTTTTTTTTAAATTAAAAAAAATAAAGTGGGTTTAAAGTATAAAGGACCACTCTTTTAGAATCTACCAAGAGTCAATCAATCTGAAAAATTAATTCATTTCATACTTGCTCTTATAAAAAATGAATTTATTTTACTGTAAATTTTCTAGGAGATAAATATATGAAGTGTTTGATTTTCATGTTAGAAATTTTTATGTAAAACATTTTTCAAAATATATAAATAGCCAGATAATCTCTGTCGGATGAACATTTATGAAGTTACCACATAAGAAGGCTACAATTACATATACTGTAATTTTCTAGGAATTCATAAGAATTAGAATATTTGCTTCCTATAATGTCCTCTTTTTGCATATGATCTTCAAGCCTATATCTTACACGTCTCTTAGATGGGAGCTGAAGATAATGAACAAGGGAAGAATAATTCCTTTTGTCTTTATACACATACATTCACATAAGCATACACCATAATCCTAATTCATACAACCATCTCAGAAAACAAAGGGCTTTGTTAATAATCATATTCATATCCCTTGTATTTGCTTGACAGGGGCTTTGGCAAGTCTACCTTGAAAAGTAATGTCTTACAGTAGAGTGGATTAGACTGGGTGTCCCTAGCTTTGCCATTTACTTTGGAAACTCACCCAGCCTCTTTGAAAGTTAGGCCTCTCTTCTATAAACTGTGCATAATAACTACCTGCCTCATTAGCCTCACCACACTATTTAATGTGTGAAAGGAGATGATATCTGTGGATCCTGTGAAGGAAGCTTGATAACTGAAGAACATTGTTTTAATGCAAAAATGATAATAACAATAAATAGTGAATATAAAAGACTCCTTCAGAAGCGTATGATTAAGCTCCAATAGAGTGCTGAATTAGGGGCCAGGTACTAAAAGTAACAAGTATTCAGTCACCATAACTCAGAATTTATATTAGAAATTAAGAAATCCAGGGGCGGCACCTGTGGAGCAGTGGGTAGGGTGCCAGGCCCATATACCGAGGGTGGCGGGTTTGAACCCAGTCCAGGCCAAACTGCAACAACAAGAAAAAAATAGCCGGGCATAGTAGCGGGTGCCTGTAGTTCCAGCTACCTGGGAGGCTGGGCAAGAAAATTGCCTAAGCCCAGGAGTTTGAGGTTGCTGTGAGCTGTAACACCACAGCACTCTACTAAGGGCAATAAAGGGAGACTCTATCTCAAAGAAAAAAAAAAAAAGAAAAGAAATTAAGAAATCCTTCATATTTCAAAAATTCTACTGATAGGACTTCAGTGTAAGTTCATCCGTTGATGTTTTTAGCTACCTCTTTCCTTTTAAAGTGAACCTGCTATGTATCTGCTTTTTTGATCTTAGAATATTGAATCTTCCTGCCTTGCTGTCGTCTGGACTTTATATATCAACATCTAACAATCTACAGTTCTGTTTTTTTCAAAGTTACTGTGAAGGAGAGTATATATATTTGCTTGACTGCACAGTCTTACGAGATTCTGAAGAGATGATCCCAAACTTGTCTTTTTAATTGGTTTCTATACTAATCTCCACCTATACCTTTGGAAGTGACTTAATCTCGTCTATCAACATTAGAAAATATATCTTTTAAAGAGATTAACACCATAAGTGACCAAATCAACTTTAATGATTCACGTTATACTAATCATTAGTATATAGAACAGAAATTGTGTCCAACTGTAAGCCCATCCCTAATCAAAGTTTGCAATTATCTAGAAAGTAGTATGGGGTTTGGGGGGGTTATTTTTATTTTTCTGAGACAGAGTCTTACTTTGTCACCCTTAGTAGTGTCATAGCTTACAGCAACCTCAAACTCTTGGACTCAAGGGATCCTCTTGCCTCGGTTTTGTTGTTGTTGTTGTCGTTTGTTTGTTTTTCATTTTTTTGTAGACCCTGTCTCACTCTTGCTCAAACTGGTCTGGAACTCCTGAGCTCAAGTGATCCACCACGCCTTGGCCTCTGAAAGTACTAGGATTACAAGCATGAGCCACCACACCTGGCCTAGAAAGTAGTGTTAACTACACATTTCTAAAGATCTTTTAGAGTTGTGTAAATGTCCAAGATATTTCGAGTCTCTGTATCTGAACCAAACCAAATTCATTACTCCAGCATTTTATTTTGAACTCCCCAGTGTACCTTTTGATATTATAGCAACAGAAAATATAAAATATAGATCTTAAAGTGTTAATCTCCTTAAAAATTCAAGAAAGAACAAATTATATCTGTGTATAACTATTCCCATAATATTTCTGTACATTTCTTTCATCAACTAATTTTGCTCAATAATTTATGTCAGAGAAACACAAGCGAAATGAAACAGGCAATACAAACCATAGTAATGCTCTCTCTTAACACAGATCTTTTCCTTTCAGGAATGCCCTAATGATTTTAGGGACATCATTATTGTTTCCCTAATGATGTATTTTTATAAACCTCAATTTTAAAAACAGTCAGAAGGTAAAAACATGAAAGAGATAGCATCCGTATTTTAAAATTCCTTACATGATTGATAATGCCTATACTCTCTTACTATGCAAAGGTAAAGTATAGGTGAGATTTTATATATATATAATCCCATATGGGTTTTTTGTACTAAAGAAACTATATCATTGTAGGAAGTTTACACAGGTAGCTCCAAAGCTTTAGTTCATCTTTGGAGGAGTAATCTATTTTTCATGCAAGTGGATTGCTACGCACATGTTAAAAAGTCATCCTGTGTTGTCTGGGGTGACGAAAGATGGGAATGAGTTTTCTGAGAACTAATCGGCAATACTTTGGGAACATTCAGGTCATGGTTTCCAATTAACTCCGGAGAGTTTGAGTAATTTAGGACCAGACCTCAGGAGAGAGGGGATGAAAACTTCGTTAATTCATATGACCATGAACAGCAAACCAGCAAATTTGCGTTTAGAATGGATTTTTTGTTTGTTTTGAAGTGAAGACCAGCTAGCTCTTTCCTGCAGTAGTTGGGGTAGGAGAATATCTTTGTATGTGTGTATTCCTTCATGTGTTTTAACGACCCTCCTTATGATAAAACGACAGAAAGTTAAACTTGTACTCTAAAATGAAGGCCAGGATTCAGAGGCATAAACTTCCTTGCACTTTTCTCGCTTTTACTATAATGAACAAATCAGAGAGAGGGGGATATAAATATCTATCTTCAAAGTTAGAAAAATGCATTTTCTAGAATGTAGAGTTGGATTATAATCCCAGCTCTGTCACTTACTTGTATACAACTTTGGAAACATCATTATAGTTCTTTCAGAATCAATCTGTCCAACAACAAAATAAGACCTGTACTTTATATCTAAAAGGTTTCTTATTTGTATGAAAAATCAATTCAATTAAGCAAACTTTTATTGACAATCCATCACTGTATTTTGAGATAAAGCTCAGCTAGATGATCACTACTTTCGAAAGGAAGAGATAAAAATGTTGAAGATACATTTATCACTTGTTTGACAAATTAAAATAGACATTCATGAATGCAGTGTGATACATGTGACATGGACTTACTAGTAAGGAATCCACACAGTTTAAAGCTCTAATAATATTGTAACTTTAGATACAAATGTTTACTTATCTCCTTTACCAGATTTGAACATGTGAAATGCCAAAATCCGCATCTTATTGACTTTTGTGTCAACACCATCAAGCATAGATCCTGGCATAATAATAAGCATGGAATACAAGGTTGGACATTTCAGTTTGTGAACTCACCGTAGAAAAAGTGCTATACGCCTAGTTGCTGAAAATCACTACAGTCACCTTTGAAGTACTTTCTTTGGGAAGCTCTGCACTGACCCCAGGGCCTAGTTCAACCTTTAAGGCAATTTTGGAACTCTTTTTTTCTGGAATGAATCATATCAGAGCTGTCATATGAGATCTGACAATTAAGTTAGTGAATTCATTCTAGAAAAAGTACTATATACCTCATTGCTAAATGTCACTATGGTCACCTTCCAAATGCTCCCCCCTTGGGAAGCTACACGCTGCCACGAGTGCCTAGTCCACTCTTCCAAGCACTTTTTCTAGGATGAGTTTGCCAACTTAATTGTCCAACCTCTTAGATGCATGGATGAATTAATGAATGAGATGTTGGTGGGAATGTGGCATTAAGAATGAGGTTCAAAAATAAAGATAATCTGCATAGAGGTTGAAGCCGCTAGGAGGGAATGAAATATCCAACTGAAAATCTACAAAGACAAAGAAGAGCAGACTATAGGTAGAAAAATGGAAAGTACCTTATGAAATATGAGAAAATCACTCTGAATATGTTTTAAAACATTTAAAGAGGTATATGGATGTTAGCTTTGAAAATCAGTATGGATGCTGTACCCTAGATCCATCATTTCTCACTGTCAATAAATAAATTAAAAGGAGAGAGTATATTCCCTACTTTACAGTTAGATACATAGTACAGTAGAGAAAAGAATCCTCCCCTCATCACAATCCTTCTGTAATCTTATTTCTAGGTAGATGTTGCCCAAAAGCAGAAAAAGCCACAATCAGAGTTGTCACTAGGAAGGAAACTAGTGGAACACCAGTCTACCCATCGTTGACAGCTTTTGCTCAAATTCATGCCTCTCATTACTGCGAATCACTGATAGAATTGTTAGAGATTAAAAGGAATCATTTCTACAAAGTGCTCTATAGTCAGAGGTATCAAAATTCTAGCTTCCCTGGGTAAAATACAATATAAAGGTTTTTTTTAAGAGCATCAAAATCCAACTTATTTACTAGCAAAGTGGTAGGAACTTTTATGGTTGCAGAGAAATTGAACTTTGGGTTAACTCTGGTTCGGTGAGTAGTGTTTGATGTTGCAAGAAATTTTTTGTTCCTAAATCCTGGTGCTACCAAGGTACTCATTCTCTCCGACCTATATCCCACAGACAAAAAGGGGGAAAAATCGTCCTGTAATCCTTCCCTTAAAAATATTACAGGAAATCATAGCGGCTGAGATGTAAGTAAACTAGGAAAAAAAGACTCAAAGTATCATACAGGGTGTCCCAAAAATCACCTCTAAAAGTCACAATACATAGGCAACATGGGAAATTGTAGCTAAATGTATCTTTATTATAAAATGTTCATTATAAAATTTTTAAAAATATTGAAAAAATATTCTCCATGTGTTGGCCACCTCTGTAAATCTTATGATGAATATTTTCTTTTTTAAAAAAAGTACAGTTAGCTACAATTTCCTGTGTTCCCTAGGTCTGGTGACTTTGGGGGCAAGTTTTGGGACGCCCTGTATTTTATTTGATTATTCCATGAACAGTCAGTGCACAGATGTTGTTTAACAGAAGACTGAATGAATGCTGTGAATTTCTCCAATTTGTGACAGTTACAGAAACATCTGGGCAAAATATAACCTTACTATCAGATTGAGCCTTTCTCCTAAAAATATTCAATGTGTTTATATATTTCTTTTGATTATACACACACATACTCATAAGCGTGCAATATAATGCACTGACAAAGTATTTCTCATTCATATATCTCAGTGTTTTTCACCCTTTTTTATCTCACAGCACATGGCACACTTATGTTGATCACAAAAATAGATTTAAAAAAAGACTCTATCACTTACTGTGGTTTCAACTAATTTTGAGAATAATTTTATTAAAGATCTTTAAAAATTTTCCCAGCACATCTAAGATCCTCTCACGGCACACCGGTTGAAAATCACTGATGTATCTAATTGTGGAATATTGTCTATATGTGAATTAAGCTCTTTAGGCTCACTTTGGAAAGGAACAACTTCCTTCCCTTTTTCTTTTGCTTTCTAGGGGTGAGGTTGGCCCATAAGAAATTGGTGTTAACTCAGTAGAAAACTTCTGGAGTCTCAGAGGTTTATTCAGAGATACCATGATGTGCGTTGGGGGAAGGTCAAACAACAGATCAGAATATATTTTTCTGATGCCTCATTGATAACACTTCTTAAAAAGAAGATGGATGTGCTGAAGACATGGATTCTGTGATTCTTTACTTTGCTGCGAAGTTGTCTCTGGATGAGCACCTTCTAGGGCAAGTGTAGGTTTGTACTAAGTTTATAGCACCAGCCCTTAGCTCCTTCATTAGATTCTTGCTTCTAATTGGCAATAATACAAATCTGCATTATCTATAATAGATGTCCTGAAAGGGCAACCACAGATGCAGTAGGTCTTCAGGCATAATTGCTGCTCGTAAGAATCCTCCTTCCTGTCTCCTTTGGAGACCACAATCTGTCTAAGTAGTTGTATGTTTCTCTACACACGTTCCTTAGGCAAGTATATTTTTGAAATCCTTATTTACAGTGACAATGCAACAGGTCTCGTTCCCCAGAAAGATGACTGTGAGAATGCGATTAATGAGGAATGTAACTGGAGTGCACTCAGGACTAACACCTGTGAGGGGAACTGGTTACAACTACAATAAGCCCTACCCTCCCCCTCCCTTTCTCAGTCTTCCCTTCCTCCCTTTCAGGCCAGAAGCTATGAGGTCTGAGGCTAGGGTAGCCCTTTGGGATTGTCTTGAGTTGCAGCAAAGGAAGCCAGGCTTTTGTAGCCCACACATCACACACATCCACCAGTCAATGGGTGTAGCCTGCCAAGGCAGTGACGGGGTTAACTTCGGCTAGCCAACTCCCTTTAGCTGAAGCCAGATCTCCAATGATGATGACAGCTGAGGACTGTCACCCAGCAGCACCCTTAGCAGCTGGGCCCAGAAGTATTTCAGTTCTGGGGAGGGGCCTGGGCAGCCCAACCCAGCATCCACTACGCCAGTGATTCTCAACGTTTGGCCCCTGGCGGTCCTGAGTCTCCAGCTTTCGCATATGTTAGACATGACTGGAAGGCTTGTTCAAACGCAGCTTGCTCAACTCCCTCTACGGAGTTTCCAACTTAGTAGGTCTAGGCTGAGGCCTGAGAACTTGCACTTCTAGTAAGTTCGTAGAACATACTTAGAGAACAATGTTCTACACTGCCCTTATTTACATATTGGCAATGTGTCAGGGCCCCTATGGCCCGATCTCGGTCGCCGCAGGAAGGAACCAGGCGTGACACGGATTTGAAGTACAAGCTTGCGGGAGGCGGGCTAACCTTAGTTGCAGGGTAGCCCCGAACCCCCTCCGCAACGGCTGTTTATTAAGGTTATACACAACAGGTGTGGAGAGGTCAGGTAATTACATATGAGGGCCGCCTGTGTAAGGATTGCCACCTGCTCTCCTCACGTGTTCTTTCCCACACCCCTCATGAAGAAGTACTAAGCATCAATGTTTAACACGTGCTTACTAGTGAGTGGCCGACCTTATCTCATTATGGAACACTGAGTTACTCGTTTGCCCCCAAGTCAGGAAACGTTTCTAGGCTTGCCAGGAGACTGTCTTGTTCTCAGCGTTTCCTTTTAATGTGAAAAGACTCAGTAACTGTCCTTTTCAAGCATGGTGTCCAGTCCTCTACAGCAATGGTACAGGCTACCCTGGTGAGTAGAAGAAAAACCTTTTCAAAGCACCTTATTCTTTGCTCCATCACATTCTTAGCTATTTTTTTGCATCATAAAGCTGGATTAGCTGATTATTAAACTTTGTTATATAAAAAGTACCATACAGTGCTCACACCCCCCTCACATCTTCCTGGAGACCCCACCAGACATCGTCCAACCTCCCACTGGCACTTTCCTCTTCCTATTCCACCTGGCTTCAACCACACCAGCTTCCCTGATGACCCTTGAATTCTCCAGGCACCACAGTGCCTTTGCACATGCCACTTCTACAGAATGTATCTTCCCTGACATTTGCACGGCTTACTTCTTTACTGCATTCAGGTCTCAGGTCAAATGTCACTGCTTTGGAGGGCTCCTGCTGAGCACCCAGCAGAAAGAGCCCTGCTGTCATTCCACAGCTCTTCTGCTTTGTTGAACTTGATTAAACTTATAGCAGCCTGACACCACATTAAACATTAAACTTGATTATCCCTTTATGGTCTGTGTCTCCTAGAAGGTAAGCCCATGAGTGCAAGGACTGCATTGTGTTTGATGCTACACCCTAACCCCAAGAGCACTACAAGCCTTTAATAAATGTTTATGCAGAGACATATTAACACCAACATCCACAAAGAAAGAGAAAAGCAAAAACAACAAGAGATAAGATTAAAGCTTACTCCCTTCTAATCTTAAAAACCATGCACATAACAACCTCCTAGTTGCATTCCCTGGTGCTAACTACTGTTTTATTTTTCTTAACAAATGAGTTAAGTGAGTAAACATTTTCAAACCACTGACTAATAAGGCAAATGACACTGACAGTGAACTACAAACAAACTCATGGATAATAATGGGCTTGCTCATCCTTTCATTCATAAAATAAAGTAAAGAAGAAGAAAAAAGTACCATACAGTAGATTGAATTTATAGAACATTATTGTGATTTCTAATTATCTGGTCATTGTTGCTTTTACAGTGAAACCAGATTTTTCTACGGAGCTTAACTACCTGGATGAAAAAATTTTTTTAAAGTAATCCTTATCCAAGATCTTCAGTTTTATACTGATCTGTCATTTCTTTATGATTCTTATTATTTTTACATTTGATTTATATAAGCCATTTAAAACCATATGGTTCAACAAAATTAAATACTATGTGATACATTCAGAGCTGTTTTGAATACACAAATCTGAAAATTAAGTATCCTTGACTCGTTTCTTATCTAGACTTGGAACAATTATAATTTAGGAACATAATATACAAACATTGATCCAGGAGAAAGGTTTTAGCCTTAAAACCCCACATAAGCAGAAAACAAGATTCTCACCTATGATCAAATGGGCTTGTAAAAGAGCTCATTTGAAGAGATTTTCTGCTATTGCTGCCAGAATTTCTTAAGGTATTTTCCAAATTAGAAAATATTCAGCCTGACATTGTCAATATTTCTGCCCGCAAGGGTATTGTTTAGGAAAACGGTACCTCACTGTCCTAAAAGAGTTATTGTTCTTCCCTAAGGGCCTAATTTACAAAGCAGCAAACTCACTGGTAGGATTTAGCTGAAAATCTCATTGTCTCAGTAGAACCCTTTCATCTGATTTATGTGCATTGCCTTTTTGCAAATAACTTGGAAAATTATTTACCAGTTACTTTCACTGCAAGGAGATGGTAAGTGGTACTTGTAGTTTAAAGATAGAGGAGTTAAGATGTGTCGAGTACAGCTCATCACAAAGATGATGCTGGCGATAAAATGCACAATGTCTAATTTTCTGAGTTTTGCTCTGCTGTGGTTGAGTTTCATATTGTCCCTTTATTTTGTTTGAAGTTGGACTACTTTAGAAAATATGCCAATGTCTAACCTTGCATTTGTCTTCTGGAATGTGACAGCTTATCTCCATCTCAAATTTTGGACTGGAGATGGAATAAGTCTTAGCACAAACTGGATGAAATTGCCACTTTTGTAGGTCACAGCAGGTCAATTGTCAGCAGTTACACATGGTTACAATGGACATTGTAACATTAAGTAAGATTGTCAGAGCTGTTGCAGTGGTTCTGAATTTTGAAATCATAAAAAACAAATAAATAAATAAATGATGATTTTGGTATTTCTCCTTGCACTGATAGGTTGCCTACAAACTAGACAAGCAGGGAGCCAGCAGTCCACATTAGCCCTTGAACTACATGAGGTTTAATTTATTTGCCCAACCAGAACTCTGTGCTACCTTTCAGCTATGCAGTATTAAAGTTTATTTAGGAGTTGATAAATAGCTTAGTGCAGTGCTTATTTTCTTCCAATCGCTGCATCCTCACAAACCTATTCTACCCTCCACCAGTTAATGCAGACAGAAGATTTTTATCCAGTATGAGCGCTGAAACTATACTGTAGAAGACTGTGTGCTCAGCAAAAACCTCACCCATGATGAATAAACAGCTCTTCCGGGGGCTCTGCTGCCGCTGGCTCGGCAGGAGTTGTTTATTGCCTGGTTTGCACATCCCATGATAAAGTTGCTGCTGAAATAAATTGCAGTTTTGCATAATTATTGACAATCACATCTTAACAAGCAGTGTGTATCATATTCAAGTGTTCAATTTTTTAAAATCCATTTTTAGCTTATGTTTAATCCCAAAAAGTGTTTGTGTAGTAATAGAAGGCAAATAAGGCATTTAAATAGAGTACTAATTTCCTCATTCCAGATGAAATTTACCTGAATCTTTTTAGAAGGGACTGTTACTGCCTAAGGCAATTTTCCCTTCCCAGCTATTATTCTGTAGATGTTTGCTGAGGGCTTGTGTGTGTGGATATATAATGCATGCTTTATATATATTATCAGAAAACATCAATACTTCCTTTTTTAGAGTTTTATGTCATTGCAAAATTCGTTCCACCCTTTTTAAAAGACTAGAGGAATGGGGAAGTGGGACGTAGGCAGAGGACCTAATGTTTTGGGGTAACCATAGTGCATAACTCCACAACATGTGAGGAACTCAACTTTACATGCTTTACTGTATTTTAATTCTCATCACAGCAATAAAAACTGCAGATAAAAAAACTGAGAAATCAGAGAAGTTAGCAACTTGTATCACATGTCCAGTTAGGGACATTGGGAATCCAACCCAAATCCATGAAGTTTTTAAGGCTCTATTTTTTCCACTCCATTTTTCTCTTGGATGGTATTCTCAATTGTATGACTATCAGGTAATGAAATAGGAAGTTAAAACAATAATCATAACAAACCAGTGTCATTCAAAATTATATTATGCCCAAAGGTTTCTTTGGAATGTCATTTTTCTACTTGTTAGTCCTTTTTCCCTCTGCCCTCCAATTCCAAAGTTTGTCTTTTCTTGACTTTTCTCCCTGCCTATCTAATACATATTTCCTCCTCAATATGACATCAAAGATAGGCAATGTATAGGGATTTTAGGGTCTTATCTATAAAGGTTAGCTTCAACTTTTGTAGCATATTAAAATAAACTTTACGAAGCTAAAATAAACTTTATAGAAATCTGCAATTGTCATTCATTTTTTTAATAGATAATTTTTCCTTCCTCTCCCCCATACAGAAGCCCTTAAGAAATAAAGGTCTGTCTTGTTGTTTGCTTAAAGCAGCGGTTCTCAACCTGTGGGCCATGACCCCTTTGGGGGGGGGTCAAACAACCCTTTCACAGGGGTCGCCTAATATCAGATATTTACATTACGATTCATAACAGTAGCAAAAAATACAGTTATGAAGTAGCAACAAAAATAATTTATGGTTGGGGTCACCACAACATGAGGAACTGTGTTAAAGGGTCACGGCATTTGGAAGGTTGGGAAGAGCTTTAGCAATAGCTCACCCTTTGTTACCATACTACAATTTAGTCCCTCCATCTTTGCTCTTTTTGTGGAGTCCACTGGATGCATCATTCTGCTATTTAGCCATTGCATCTGGATATTTGTTCCTTTGCAGAGTGAACGAGCGAGAGGCTGCTTTAGAAGAAACTCACAGATTACTACAACAGTTCCCTCTGGACCTGGAGAAGTTTCTTGCCTGGCTTACAGAAGCTGAAACAACTGCCAATGTCCTACAGGATGCTACGCATAAGGAGAGGCTCCTAGAAGACTCCAAGGGAGTAAGGGAGCTGATGAAACAATGGAAAGTAAGTCAAGTGTTTCCACTTTAGCACTTTCATAAATCCAGTTGAACAGTTCTCAGCATTTGTACTTGTAATCGACAAACTGGCTACAAAATGAAATAGCTTTTTTATATAAGTTGATGTATTTTAGCACTTGGAAAAAAGAGAAGAGAGACAGGAGGAGAAAGTAAAGTCATTTAACAGCCCTATCTTCTAAAAATTACATATTTTGACAAAAAAACTTGAATATAAAACCATAACTTTGGTCAAGGAGAAACTTTGTCAGACAGAGAAATAAAAGTTAGGGTTTGGTTTATTAAATTGAAAAAGTTGACATTTTTGAGTGTTTATTTAATATTTTACAAGGAAAGCATCTGTATGAATTGTTTTATTTAGTATTGCTAACTCATTCAGTTTCACTTCATTACTTTCAAATACATTTTAAAATGTTAATCTGGCATTTTGTAGCTTTCTTCCCAACATGGTCTATGAAAATAAAAATGAGATGGCTAAATTTGTCATAGTTAATCATCATATAATTTTCGGACAGTTGTTTTTCCTAGAGATGAAAATTATTGCTATAAAGTTCTATATGCATAAACACTGGACATAGAGTTTAGGGTAGTTTGGTTTAAATGGAATCTTGCTGGGAATTATATTCTGCAGTTCAAAGAGGCTCCCTAAAGTTTATTCCCAACACCTGACATAATTTTCCTGAACTATTATGGAGTTTTATTGTGTTTTTCTGATTTGATATATGAACTTTGCGAGTTTCTCAAATACAATTTGAAGTGTTAGAATAAGGTCAATTTTATAGACTAATGCTATTTGTTCATATTTTTAAGCTATGATGAAAAAAGCGGTAGTATATAATAATAATTCCCAAATCAAACCATAGTGAGCGAAGTTTCTTCTTTTCTCCTCTTCCTGTTGTTCTCCTCCTGTTTTTCTGCCTCAATGTGATTTTTTATCTATTTTGTTGCTTTCTTTGGCCTGTAGAATAGGTGATGATGGCAAGTTATAGCTTCTGAATTCATCATTCTTGCTTTATCATCCTCCTCTCATTCTACTTTATTGTCCACATTGCAAGTTGACTTAATCTGATCATTGAGAGGTAATTCGTTTAGAATAATACCTGACTTTATTTCCATGGCTTGTGATAGAATGTAAAAGCAATGCAAATTTATAATTTTTTGCTCAGGCTTAGATGTATGGTTAGACAATACACTGCTGTAACTTATTTGGCTTATGCCATTTCATAAATAAAATTTTATTTTGCCTTGTAAATGCCCATAAAGCCACCCTATGATTTTAATAAATATACGAGTTCACATTTTTCTCAGCAGCTATGGTAGATAAATAATAAAATTTTGATTAAGTGGATTTTTAGCAGATTACTTTGGAAAATAAAAAATAATCTAATGATTAAAAAATTAATTTGGTGTCAGGGATTTTATAAAGCATCCCTTAAAACAGTGAATAAGTCTGGTTGAGAGCAAAGATAAATCCATTATCTCCTACACAATTTGTATTTATATCTGCAGTACTATATAATGAAAATTCATCTATAAACTCCTCATCCTGAGAAACTGCAAGATTCTAAATCATTAAAGGAAAAACTTGCCATGTTTCCTAACTAAATTTGTTATGGCGGAACAGAGCCTGAACTACATTTGTGTTTAGACTTCTGATCTTTCTTCCAAAAACAGTTGGAAATTATGCTGAAAAAATGTCTTAGCTTATGCCATATTACTTAAGAAATGTATTTATTCTTTTTTCCCTGGTGGCATAAGAAAACCAAAGTTTATTTGTTGCTCACATCAAGTTCAATGTCAATCAGGCTACCTTCCTCCATCTTTAAGCTATGGCACATATCACACATAACTTTCAGTGTACCCAAGGCAGAAAAAGAGAGAGGTTGACAATAAGGTAGGGGCTTTTTACTTCCTCAGCCCCAAAGTGATAAACTGTATTTATTCTTAAAAGCCATAAAAAATTCCCAGAGAGCTCCTGAAGACCTTAACATATTTTCTCCTTGTCTGTAGTAGGGTTAACTAAGATTCCAAAATTATTTTAAAACAAAGATATTTGTCTTCTTCCCTCACACTTAATATTGTGCTTTCTATAAATTCCATTTGCCTAAGGTTCAAACTCCATTTTATGGATAGAGATGACATTTATAGCAAACCCTGAGTTTTAGTTAGATGGTTGGATAACAGTCTTTTGATGAAAGATTTGGAGATGTCACGGTAAAAACCGTAAACTGCGAAAACTATTGATTATTGTTAGTGGCCTATTTCAAGTGATTGAATGGAGTCAGAAAGTGGGCTTTAGAAGCACCAAATAGAAATGCAAAACCGGTAAGTAAATGAATGCCTTAAGAGATTATGTGCAATTTCAGTATTTCAGCTAAATGCGAGTGTTTACTTTTTTCCCTCTATGAATTTTTATTTTGAACAAAAGGAATGTTATATAATATGTATGAAGGAAAAAGTATAATGGCATGCCTTTTCACTTCATTTGAAGAAGCTGGTAGCATGGTGTTCATTGATTTGAGCATAGTTCTCATCTATTAAGAAAAGGAAAGCACAAATGCCTAGGCAAAGCTCCAGCTCTCTGCAGATTCCTACATATCTGTCTACCAAAGCAGTGATGTTTTACTTTAGGCAAATGCGACTAAATGGAGAGAGGCTGAAAAGCTTCACAAAATGCGTTTTTCTCTGTGACTGTCCATCAGTCGTTCTATATATGGAGACTTGAGCTCTTGCTAGCCTATCACTTTTGTTTATCAGTCACTATTTAATTCTCTCAGCAATAATCGTAATTCATGGCTTCTAGAAGCATATATGTAATATGGAGCATACACTTTCTGAATAGAAATTAATCTGATTAATTCCACTCTGAAAGACATTATAATTTTTTCTATATTAGTAAAAATTGTTATTTACTTTTCTTACTAAAATCAAGAACATTATGATAGGAGGATTTTCCTCATAAATATTATTTTTGATAGTCTAACTGCAATTTTTAAGCCAATGTATTTTTATAGAACACCAAATAGAGCCCTATAAAGGGCGAAAGTGGGGGATTTTTTAATTGCAAATGTATCTTTAAAAAAATAACTATATTTATAATTGAATCAGATTATATTTCTATTTCTGAAACATTTTCTGCTCTGAGCCTAAGCAAGTTGACAAAGCTGTTATGGTTCGGAGTTCTAACATAAAACACTGGGTAACTAAATGAAAATGGAAAGACTCCGCATCTTTGCAAATATTTCACAAGAGTTTCACAAATATTAAGTGGTTCCCTAAGCACCCCTGAGTGATCATTGTGATATCAGTTTGTAAAGAATGTGTGTGGGTGTGGGAGTGCGGTGGGCAGAGATGGTCCTAAAGGTGGTATAAAATCTTTTTTTCAGCAAAAGAAACTAAGGAGCAATTGTACTTTGAGATTCTTCCATCTGTGAGCTGGGTCATGTCTTAGGCCATTGTCTTTCAATTTTTCTAATCTTCTATGTTTTACCCATGACTCCTCCTACCCCCCATTATTTAAAAAAAATAATTCCTCTTAGTTAAATAAAACATTTCCAGAGAGGCAAGTTTGATAAACTTTGGGGTTTTCTTTGTTTGTTTGTTTTTGAGACAGAGTCTCACTTTGTAGCCCTTGGTAGAGTGATACGGCATCACAGCTCACAGCAACCTCAAACTCGTGGGCTTAAGCAATTCTCTTACCTCAGCCTCCTGAGTAACTGGGACTAAAGGCACCCACCTCAACACCAGGCTGGTTTTAGGAATGAGGTCTCCCTCTGGCTCAGGCTGGTTTCAAACCTGTGAGCTCAGGCAATCCACCTGCCTTGGCCTCCCAGAGTGCTGGAATTACAGGAGTGAGCCACTGAGCCCAGCCCTAAGTCTCATAAACTCTGAATGGTACTTATGAACACACCTATAAATTAAAATATCTTTGATCTATAATACATTATTGAAATTAAGGAAGTAGCTTCATCAATGTTTACTACCAAAATCTAGGCCTACTGATTAATTCCAAAGGAAGAAGAATGTGATCTTAGAAACACAATTAGTATCTTGAATAAATTGAAGTATCACATTTCTTGGGACATCTGAGAACAGAGAGGTAAGGATCCCTAATTCTAAGAAAAGAAAGTCTTCAGTGCATTCCTTTCTGATGATTTAATTTGAATTGAGTTTTATATGTTTTTTTTTTATTTTTGTTTATTTATTTTTAGAGATAGAGTCTCATTCTGTAGCCCTTGGTAGAGTGCTATGGTGTCATAGCTCACAGCAACCTCCACCTCTTTGGCTTAGGCAATTCTCTTGCCTCAGCCTCCCAAGTAGCTGGGACTACAGGCACCCACCACAATGCCCAGCTGTTTTTTTTTTTTACATTCAGAAATATTTTTATCGTACTGTTACAGATAGCCTTTATGGCATTTTCTTGATCACTATATAAAGACATTGATACTCTACCTTTAATAAGTTTCGCCAGTACCTTGCTAAGATGCCAGTCATGAGCATGGTATGTTCTTCCATTTGTTAATGTTCTCTGCTATTTCCTTTCTTAGGGCTTCATAATTTTCTTTATAGAGGTCCTTCACCTTCGTTGTTAGGTGTATTCCTAGGTTTTTCATTTTCTTTGAAACTATGGTGAAGGGAGTTGTGTCCTTAATTAACCTCTAATCTTAGCTATTGTTGGCGTATACAAAGCAACTGACTTGTGGACATTGATTTTATATATTGAGACATTACTGTATTTTTTGATGACTTCCAAGAGTCTTGTGGTTGAGTCTTTAGGGTTCTCTAAGTATAAGATCATAGCATCAGCAAAAATGGAGAGTTTGACCTCCTCTTCATTTCTTGTCTTGTCTAATTATATTGGCTAGAACTTCCAGCACTATGTTGAATACTAGTGGTGACAGAGAACAACCTTGTCTGGTTTCAGTTCTAAGAGGAAAAGCTTTCAGTTTTATTCCGTTCAATAAAATATTAGCTATGGTTTGTCATAGATAGCTTCGATCAGTTTAAGAAATGTGCTTTTTTGTTTTTGTTAGAGACAGAGTCTCACTTTATCGCCCTTGGTAGAGTGCTGGGTGTCATAGCTCACAGCAGCCTCTAACTCCTGGGCTTAGGGAATTCTCTCTGTTGCCTCAGCCTTCCGAGTAGCTGGGACTACAGGCATCCACCACAACTCCCGGCTATTTTTTTGTTGCAGTTTGGTCGGGGCCAGACTCAAACCTTCTAGCCTTGGTATATGGGGCTGGTGCCCTACCCATTTAGCCACAGGTGTTGCCCCATCTATCTTATTTTCAATAACATTTTCTTTGGCAAGGGCACATCATGCTTCTCTGCGTCTCCAACATTTTTTTTTTTTCATTTTAAAATGTGATAGTGTCATAGGACTTGGTTGTCTTAAGATATTTGCTGTGTATGGATAGGTGAAGAGGCAGGCAATTTGCATAACTAATTTAGTCACGTAAGGAAGGTATATAGACAAAATACTATTTATCTGACCTTGTGTTAAGGTGATGGGATGGGATACATAGTAGATGGAACCATTCCCAAAGAAATGCTAGACAGCTATCTTCACACATTCGTTATCACCACATGCCCATGGGAAGATTTGTGTTGGTTTAGAAGAACAAAGTCTTCCTCACTTATTTGGATAACTAACATTTAATTGTCTCTTATTGTTTTATTGAAATATTACAAAACATACTAGACAATCTTTTTTTTTTTTTTTGGAGACAGAGTCTCACTATGTCACCCTTGGTAGAGTGCTGTGGTATTACAGCTCACAGCAACCTCCAGCTCTTGGGCTTAAGCAATTCTCTTGCCTCAGCCTCCCAAGTAGCTGGGACTACAGGTGCCCACCACAACACCAGGCTATTTTTTGTTACAGTTGTCTTGTGGTTTAGCTGGCCTGGGCTGGGTTTGAACCTGCCAGCCTTGGTGTATGTGGCTGATGCCATAACCACTGTGCTATGGGCACTGGACCAAGATAATCTTAAAAAAAATACAACATATTCCTTATGCATACAGCGTATGTTTTAGATATACTCTAATTTCTGAAAAATTCCCTAAATAGTGATTTGTATGAGAACAACTCTCAATAATCAATTATGCAACGAATGAGTAAATGAGGAATCAGCGTTACTAGTGAAGGCTGCAAAGTCTCATTCTAAAGGTTCAAAAACAAGGCAAGGTGGCCATGTGTCCAGAAGAGTTATTTGATACAAAGTGAAATATTTTCTTCCTTGTTAATGTTGACAGCAACTTTTCTTTTTAAGTTACTTGCATTTGTTAGGAAAGTCCAAGTTGTAGTTGAGTCCTTCATCCAGGAGGTGTGCCCTGTACCCTTACATTGTTTTGTTTTGTTTTGTTTTTTTAATTATTTGTGTTTGTTAGGTAAAGTCCAAGTTCAGACCCTTACCCAGGATGTATGCCCTATACCCTTGAGAGCTTACCAATGCTCCTTCCTCTCCTCTTTCCCCCTCTCCTCTCACTCCCTGCCACTTCAATTTAATTTTATTTGTCTCTTGTGTGAGAATGTAGTTGTTCATTTACTGGTTTCATATTAGTATTGAGGATGGAAAAGCTTGGCAACTTTTTATTGACTATCAATGTTATAAGCTATACATTTTAGGTGCATCATTCCTAACCTTCAGAATAAGAGTTAAGAATTATATTTTCCATGCATTGATGAGGAAGCTGAGGTTCCAGGAGGTTTACCGGAGACTCAACTCACCAACGTCGTCTCTGGTAACTGGAAGAATCTGGACTCTTTAGTTGAACTCGGATTGTTCTCATGGAAACCTTAACTTGTTGTATTACATTATTCTACAAACTTGGTTAGCAGTTTATCTATTAACATGGTTGAATTAGAATTAGTGATGATTTAATAGTCATGACCCTTTGTCACGACTATTTGAGATTTGAGATTTTGAGATTTTTAAGTCTTCTAGTATATTAAGGCACCACTTCTTGAGTTTTGCTCAGTAAGGGAATCTGAGATTTATGTTTCTACCTTAGAAGGATGTGAAGATTTAACATGCCGTTCATGTTTACCTTTCCAACGCCCTCAAAATCTGAAACACAGTTCTGGGCTTGTCAACTTGTTTCCAAAGATCATCATAAAAATATATTAATTTGCAAAGAAAACTTATTGATTGTACTTGAAAATGCCTTGAACAAGGACCCTCTTACTTGGCTAAGACGGCTATTGCATTGCAAGTATGCCATTTATTTTTATGCCAGTAAACCTTTGCAGACCACGTATTTCTTTCTGATTCCAATTCCGTCACACTAACTTCACACCCAGCTGGGTTGTACAGTTAAATTCATTGCAGTCTGCAGAGGTAGCAGAATCCTGAATTTTAAAGCTATGCAAACCAAAATCTTCTGGATAGTATAATTTTTACATTTTGCACAGATAACTACAATGATGGATTGTGACGGAAAATGTAATTTTTTTTTTTTTTTACATTACAAGAGGCAAATCAAAAGGTCTAGATTCTAAGAGTTGGCTATTTTGAGTTCCTCCTGTCAATTTCCTCTTCACGGACAGCAACTGGTGGCAACTAAAAATACTCAGCTTTACTACCAGCTAAGAATCTGGTCGTATTTGGCTGATGGACGACAAGCCCAGATAAGATTTAGGATTCCGTTCGGTTGCTTCTCTCCAGCCCACTCATCAGCTTACTTTGCTGCCATTTGGAAGCTATTGAAAAGCCATTAGCAGGCAGAGCGGGGAGAGCCGCAGTGCAGCACACACCTCAGTGCGGCAGAAGGTGGCTGCAAGTGAGCACCAATTAGAGCTGACCACTCCCGGGACCCAGGCGCCAGGAGCTGTCAATCAAGGGAGCTACAGTAGCACGTGCAGGCGGCAGTGCCTCCAGACCAGCCCGGAGAGGTTTATCTTACTTGACTCCAGCTGCTGAATGAGAATGAGTTTGAAGCTTTTTGCAGGATCATGGGACAGAGCCTCCGTTTAATAATGCATCCCGAGGTGAACTGTTACCTGAGCAAGGGCTCTGAATAATGCATGTCCTGGGGTCGGCAGTTGTAGCAGAAGAGAATGCTGGAGCCCTCCGCAGGATTCCTGCCTGAGACGGAAAGATGTCTCACTATCATTTTATCAAGTGCTGTAAGTAGCTCGCCGGTTTGTTGGTGTGGGTATTTGTCTTCCTGGAGGATTATTTTATGCAGATGACAAAATTAAGGCAGGTCTTTTGGCAGACCACATCCAGATGGGTGGGTGACATACACTGGTGACTTTGAAGGGAATTTACAGGCTGAATATCTTGTTTCTTTATTTCAGATTCTGAAATACTTCCAATGTGATTCAAATGCTGATAATATGGAAATCTTTAAAACTTTCAGGTTTTTTTTTTTTAAAGATTAATAGAAACAGCAACCAAAAAAAAAAAAAAAGCCACACATAGAAATAAATTGCATAAGGCTATTTCTGGGTGTCAGCACACATTGATAAAGTACACAAATACTTAGGTCCCTAAAATGTGGCTGAGGTCATGAGTTTTACTGCTCACGCCCACATCCAGTGGCTTTGTACCTCTACCTTTAGGGTCACCCTTGGCTGGAAACTTTTGTCCTTGTGTCACACTCACCTTCTAACTCTCGGGGACCCTGCACCAAATGCTCTGCACTGATGTTCATATGCTGAAAAAATAGTTTGTCACTGGCTTTTCTAATGGGTTCATCAAGCGTTTCTATAATGCCTGGATTTTCAGCAGGATTTTCTGAGCTAGATAGTAGCCTCATATGGACCTCTGGATGGTGATAATGAAGAGGAGGACATATTTATCTAAAAATGGCTTGCTAGATACACATTTTTTTCTCCTGTAGCACTTCTGAAAACTTCTGTGCATTTATGTCATGATCTTAAAGTGACAGACAGTATTTGTAGAAAATGCTTTGCTTTCAAGATAAGGTTTTGCAGCCAAAGGACATCACAATGTTAAATTTAAGGAACATGTTAAGAGAGCACGTTTTGAATGAATCATGAGTTTTGCACTAAAGGAGACTGAAAAACACAATAATGATTAAGATGCAGAAAATATTTACCTTTTTCTTATCTTTGGTAGAGAATGTATATAGGAATGAACACTCTATGATTAATGGCGATAAAAATGTCTTACTCTTAAACATTGCCCAAAGTGGCATGCTGTTAGCTTGCAGAATAATTTTGACTTCAAAAATAATTCACTGGTCAGCTTGTAAGTTCAGTGTATTAGTTTTTACATTGATAAGAATTAGGGGTGTTCTGCATATTTAAGAAGTATGAGAATCGTCTTTTGTTTTAGCCTCCTAAATCTTGGGATTATTATCTTAGTGAAAAAAATATATATAGGTGACATATATATAGAGTGAGAGTGATGTGTCCCACTGGTTTTTGTATTGTCTGTCATGATTTACTGCCCTAGAAAAATGTCATTATTTTCCTTTCTATGGCTCTGCAGAGGAAATTCCTGAACCCCTCTGCATCACTGCAACAAGGGACGGTGCTCATTACACAGAAGGAACACACTGGGCGGAAGGCAGCAGCAGAGCATGGCAAAGAATGACACGGATGGGACAGGGTGACACGGATGTGGGACAGAGTAACCTGGGTGTGGGACACAGTGATACGGATGTGGGAAATTCAGGAACAGTTAGTTTCCAAACATAAGTTTCCCCACCTTATATTACTTTGGTTTTAATTAGATTATTTGACTATAGAAGTTCAGAAAATTAAAAGATGTAATGATGTCTTGTCAATGGAAGCATGTGAGATCATTTTTGCAGTCCGCCAGTAGGAGGTGGAATCTAAAGTTAATGAATTGAAACATTCCTGATAAATTCACTGAAGTCATTAGCAGCTACTAACTAAAGATCTGTCTTTTATCTAAGCTCCGAGTGTGGCAGTGTCCAAGAGATGGAAGCAAGCACAGATATCATCTAGTGCTAACTTCTTTTTTTTTTTTTTAATAATTTTATTGAATCATAATTATGTACATTGGTGCAATCACAGGGCACGATTCATATACATTCAGAAATATTTTGATCATACTGTTACAGATATCCTTCATGGCATTTCCTTGATCACT
>CAUYON010012681.1:0-25004 GCA_963573935.1 Arctocebus calabarensis
TTTATTTATTTTTATTTTTATTTTGAGACAGAGCCTCAAGCTGTCACCCTGGATAGAGTGTTGTGGCATCACAGCTCACAGCAACCTCCAATTCCTGGGCTCAAGCGAGTCTCTTGCCTCCGCCTCCCAAGTAGCTGGGACTACAGGAACCCGCCACAACGCCAGGCCATTTTTTGGTTGCAGCCGTCGTTGTTTGGCGGGCCTGGGCTGGATTCAAACCCGCCAGCTCAGGTGTATGTGGCTGGCGCCTTAGCCCATTGAGCCACAGGCGCCGAGCCCCAAGACATTTTTAGTTAGGAATTTATTCTATTACATATAGCCAAAAGCAGTATAATTCAACACCACACGTTTAAAAAATGAAATTTGTTTTAGAAATCTATCAAAAGTACTTGTTGCTAATTTCAGCTCAACAGACAAGTATTTTCTGAGAAATGACTTTGCAAAGCACTGTGGTAGAACCTTTTGGGAGGTATAAAAATGGAGTAGATATAACTCCTGCAGTCAAGGAATTTGTAGTCTAACAGAGGAAGAGAAACATGCTATACGTATGATATTGCAGGCAGAGTGTAATAAATCTTAATAAAGGAAGACCCATAGAACCATGTACTTAGAGAAAGAATGAGTCACACTGGAATAAGTACACGGAATACCCAGGTGTACCAAAGCAAGATGGAGGGAAACAATTTTAAAAAATAATAAAGCTGACACAAATTCATTCTGCTTTTTATTATTATTAGACTCTGGCAATTCTAAATAATGTCATTGATAAAATATGCCTTCCAGAAAAAAATACATTGTGTGTCTAAGTTTTAATCTACATAATTCTGTGGCTGCTATTGGGCTTCAATTTTGTGTGTGTGTATGTGTATATATATGTGTGTGTGTATATGTGTGTGTATGTATATATATACACACACATATATATGCACATATAAATAATATATACATGTTAAATTAATCCATCTTTATTACTGATATGTTAGCAGATGCATGAACTTGGTTACATGCACTTATTTCAATAGGAAATTTGTAATGATTCGGAATCATATCATGCTTTGAGATATTTTCCCTTGAATTATCTAAGCCAAGTTAGACAATTTCCATTTGAGGTCAACATTATTATTCCCATTTCACAGATGAGAAAAGAAAGACACAGACACCTATGGGGACTGGCCTTTGGTAGTTAAATTAGGAAGTGAATTAGCCAGTTTGGGAAAGTAATATTTTTCCTCTATAGGTCTTCTAGCTTTCGGCTGTTGGGTTATCTCAAAATAAGTACACTTTTAAGATGCAGATATAAATAATACCCAGCAGAGATGCAGCCTTTTATTATTCTGCCTCTTTTAGTTTTGTGATTTTTTTCTAAAATGTATACAAGTAAAATATGGGTATGCAAAAACAGAGCAGAGCCTCTTCAGATCTCTGTCATTAGAAAGGATTAACACCTCAGAGGAGGACAGGGCATATTTCTCTTATTACCATAGTTATCCCTCAAGAAGCATCATTTAGCCAATGGGGGGTCAGTGCCCTCTGACAGAACTTTCTGGATGATGGGAAAGCTGGGTCCCTGTGCTTGGTTTGTTCAGCATGGCAGCCTCCACAGGTGCATCTTGAGCACTTGACATGCGTCTATGGTGACTGAGAACCTGGGTTTTTTAAATTTTACTTCATTTTTGTTTATGTTTAAATTAATGCAAACATAATTTAATATATTTAAGCTCAAATTAAATATATTAAACAGTAAGGAGTACTCAATGTGTTATTAATCTTTTACAAGAAGTCCTACAGTGGAAGAATATCGTGTGTCCATTAAAGTTGATTGAAATCCTACGGACTCTGCAAAATCAGCACGTTGAGGATGACATAACAGCAGCACCCGCAACATAAACAAAAACTTACGTATGTTATTTACAAAGTGACTCCAGCAGCGAAGTCAGCTGCTTGATCTAGTGGTTAACATTTTGAAGAAAGTAAGCTTTGTTCTATCCTTTTATCTCATTTTCAAAATTAACTTTGACTTTATGTAATTTTTGTATTTTCTGCTGAATTTTGAACACAGGCTCTGCTTCAGATGCAACTTCTATGTGCTCTATGCGATGCAGACAGTAATTGAAACGTTGTATATCTGGAAAGTTCAGCCTCATTTTTCCATTTCTTCTGCCCTTTTTTCCCCCTAAGGTCTCTTAAATCTATTGCATTCCTCAATATTTCATGAATCAATATGATTTCTAATGTGAAATGATCACTTTATTGCCACAGTGATTATGTCCAAATGACTAATTCTGGTATTTTTTGAAACTTGAAAGTCAGAGAAAATGATATGTGATACAATAATTGCCACTAATGAATCAAAATATTCACAAAATATGTAGTTATATTTCAATAAATTCATGCACACATTAGTTATTGTGTTCTATGAACGATGAAAGCTCTCTGAATAGAACTTATGAAAACAAGATCAAAGAGGTTCTTCCTGTCATTATTGTGAAAATATAGTAATACACATACTATAAGATATCTCATAATCTGTCAACTGAAATTATCCATTAATTAGTATTTCTGTACATCAGCAGAACAAAGATTAATTATACTGAATTCTGGAACGTCTTTGGAGTTTGCAAAAATTTTAACACTATATTAAAATATTCACATATAAAAATTATATTAAATTTTTTCATGTATGATATGTAAGTAATTTAAAAATATTCCAACTACAGCATAGAAGTGTGGTTCACAATTGCCAGACCTGGGCTTAGTGCACTCTATGCAAATTTATTATCATTCCAGGGGGAAGTGAGAGAAATAAGAACATGACAGAAAATTTTTTTTTTGTAATTATGTTCTACTAATTTTTCGGTGTTCAAATATCTGTTTTCAGTCTGCAGCTTATGTGTGCCACTGAGATTTGGAATTTCTGAGAATCATTACAATTGATCAAGATTTCTTAAGTAGAGATTCCCGGGTTATGACTTACTAAATCACAATGTTTCGAAGGACAGCCTAAAAATTGATAGGTTTAACAAACTCCCTACTGATTCCCACACATCCCCATGTTTGAGAACCACTGGTATGGAGCCAAGTACACAGGCTTTGAATCCAGTCTTAAGTCTGACATCTCACTTTGTCATTTTTTAGCAGTGTGACCTAAGACACTTTACTAAAGTCTCTCAGCCTTCAATACCTCATCTGCAAAATAGAAGGGCTGTTAGGAGCATAGTAACACTACTCAATGTGAAGTTTCTTACAGCAGCTAGTCCAGAATATAAACCCAAGACAATCAGTTCTCAACCATTCTCCTTTCCCTGAATATTCTGGTAAGGGCACCCTATATACCTTTCATACTGGTAAGCAGAATTTTAAGTTGGTCCTCCAAGATTCCAGAACACAGATTATTGGATTCAACACAAATTTTGGTACTGCTGTGAAGGAATTTTGCCTCTATAAGTAAAGTCCTAAGCCAGTTGATTTTAAAATAGGAAGATTATTGTGGAAGGACTGACCTAATCATGTGAGCCCTGTAAAATCAGTTTTTTCTTACTGGTTGCACAAGAGGAGGTCAGAGAGATACGCTCATGCAAGCCTGGAAGACAGCTGGCATCATGTCAGAACTGCCACTGGGGCCATATAGCAAGGACCTAAGACTGGCCTCTAGCTGCTGAGATCAGTCACTAACTGACAGCCAGCAAAACAAGGGGACCTCTTTCCTCTAAATACACAGAAGTGTATCTCTCTCTGAAATTGCTTAGAGAGAGCTCTTTCCCTGGTGGAGCCTCCAGATGAGTATGCAACTGGCTGACATCTTGATTTCAACGCTGCAATACCCTAAACAGAACCCAGTTGTGCTTGCCAGACTTCTGACCACAGAATCGTGAGATAATAAATGTGTCTTGAAGTTTGTGATAATTTATTATGTGGCAGTAGAGCACCATATACATATATATATTTATTACATATTACATAACTATATATATGTAAACATATAATGAAACTGTATGTTTGTACTTTGAAAGGGTAGTATTATTTAAAAAGAATTCTCTTCTTGCTTTTTACACAACACACCTAAGCTTGTGTCTATAACATAAATAAGAATTGACAGTACTTATCTTCCAAGGGACAAATGGAAGGAAAAATAACACATCCACTATTTTGACATATCACCAAGGACCACAGAAATGCATGCCTCTTTCACTCCAACTCCTTTAGTTTGTAATAAATGCTCTATCGTGAAACCATCTTCCCATGTTGCTCACCAGCTTAGCTAAAAATTTAGAAGTGACAGCAACGGAACTTTTAACTTGGTGAAACAGCAGTCCCCAAAGGTTTACAACTGTGAAGAGCTTTCTCTCGTATTACTCTGGTTGACTTTTCATTTGCTTAGTCTCTCTATAGGGTTTGGGGTGGGCAGTGAAGCAGAGTAAGGATGTGAGCACTTTTTGCCCTTCTGACTTGGACCAAGATCAAGATTTCCTTTGAAAAAGGAACAGTGAGCTTTATATGTTTGAAGTAAATCCCAAATGCTTTGGACTATTTAGGAACTTGGACATTCACTTAAATTTTATCCTCTAATGCATTTCAAATAAAAATAAGTCATATCTTTAGGCTCAACAAAGTTAGTGCTACTAAAAGCATGATGATCTCTTTTTGTATCCTAAAGCAAATATTTATATGAATCTTTGTGTGGAAGCATGAGAGTATTTTCTAGTAAAAGTAATAATAATATCTAATGCTTATTAAGCATGTACTCATATGCCAGACCCTGTTGTGTGCACATATTTGTATTAATATGTTTAACTGTTACATCACTTCTCTAAGAAAGGTAAACTTCCATCTGTTCCTTTTGAACAGTGAGGAAACTACAGAGTATTGAAATAACTTGCCCCAAATCACATAGCTAACAAGTGGAAGAGTTCAGAACACAGAAATTCTGGCTTTCAAGTTGTATTTTATTCTATTCTAGAATGAGATGCATTATTTCTCTGAGTTCAAAACCCTACTGCATACAAACTGGGATATTCAGCAGGTGCAGAACCTTCATGTCGAAGAATGTTGTCTTTTCTTGGAGAAGCAAACAACACAGGCAGGGAACAACAGAACACCTAAAAACCAGTAATTTAATCCACATATTTCCCTCCCCAAACATTTCCTCTCCCTCACCACTGCTATTGGCAGTAAAAATGAAAAATGAGAGATCCTACTTTACAACTTCTGCCTAGAGCCTTGAAAATTCAATAAGGGGCCATAAAACAGACAGTACAGTTTAAGAGTTTATAACAAGAGAGAAGCTTTCAGTTCATTTTATGAGATAAATAGGTCTTAAAAGGTGATTCCTTGAACCCCTGATCCTTTATAAGATGTGCTTGGGTCCAAAATACCCTGTGCTTGAAATGTTTGTGTTGAAATGAAAGAAGGCAAAATTCACTTTTCTCAGTCCCAGGCTATTTGTTTCTGTCATCGATGTCATGATTTTAAACAACACATGTGCAGGTTGCATGTCTGTGCACGCATGCACATAGTGAAAAACAAAATAAAGGCATAAAATGCACAAAAAAAGATTCCTCCTTCCACCCCCAAAGATCAGCTTTTAGATCTGCTCAGTTTTCTTCTTTGTTCCAAATGGGTTCTGAAAATATAACAGCACAACTGTTATATTTCTGAAGCTTGCACATCTCAAAGTTCTAGAAGTTAAATTACCAAGTATTTCCTAAAGTAAAGGGAGTACCTATTTACAGGAAACTTGCAATGAATGCTTTCTGATACTATGTACCAATAATTATTTTTTATTAAATCATAACTGTTTATATTGATGGGGTATAATGTCCTGATTTGATATACAATGTGGAATGCTTAAATAAAGCTGAATAATAATTTTTAATGACCTATTTTTAGAGTTGATATGTGCTATGTTGAGTTAAAGAGAGTGCTTCCCTATGGCCTCCTCATCTGTCATCTGAATCATGGCATGGTATTTCTAACTGCTTCCCTGATCTTCAGCCTCACATAGTCAGCCACCATTCTTTTCTGACTACCAACTTTATTCTTCACATTGCCTAGAATAGGGCTCTTAATATAGATCCACTAGAATTCCGTGGTCCACAAAAACTGATGAAAAAATTTGTCTTTATTTTCTAACACCTGATCTAGAAGGATCTTTCTGAAATAAAACTCTCATTATCCTACTTCCTTAACTTGAATTTCTTGAGTGGCTCCAAGTCACCCTGCAAGTAGCATCCCAATCCTCTGTGGCCCAGAGAAAACTTCTGTAATCTCCATATCTCCCCAGCTGCCTCATCACTGCTATGTACATCCTTGTACCCTGCATCCCATCTGCTTTAAGTTCCCAGAGGCACTGAGCCATCTCAGCTTGTTTATGTACTAGGCATACTGTTCTCTCTGACAAACATGTCTTTCTTTAATTTGCTGCTGGTTAAGTCTTACTCATTCTTTGAGACCCATTCAAGGTCACTTTGCTGGGACACCCTGAATATTGACTCTTTTGTATTTTTCAGGCTCAAGACAATCACTCATCTCTTTGCTCCACTCCTGTACACCCTGCCTGGACACAGTGCATCACGGCTGTTTTATTTACAAGTGTCTTCCTCTTAGGGGTTGCAAGTCTAGGAGCTCCTGTACCGTCTGTGCTATTGTGGTGTCCAGCACACTGTGGGCTTTTGTGCATATGGACTCTGCTACTGTCCACACATATTACATAAAAAAGTAAATTTTGGGTTGGCCCAAATGCTTGTTTTGTAGTCAATTGTGTAGGCAGCGGGGCCAGCTAATTCGCTTTGCTGACAGCTTCTTTGTGAAGCAGGACTTCTACATTACAAATATTAGTGCTGACTTCTCCTGGTCCCTCTGGGCAGATTAATTTCCATTTGCAGAGTGATCCTCAGCAGAACCATTATAAGTCAACAACTTATGTTTTTGTGATACCTCCAAGTAGTGTTTCCTCCTGAAAAATTATCCTCTTCTTTATACGTGCTATTTGTTCACCTGTCCTTCATCCATTCAGCAAATATTTCTGAGAATATACTGTCCACCAGGTGCTGTCTCGGGGCTCTGTTCTCATGAAGCTACAATGTAGAGGGGCACTGTCCAACAGAACTTTCTGAGATTATCTAGATCTGCAGTGTTCAATGCAGTAGCTGCCAGTCATATGTGGATATCCAGCATTTGAAATGTGACTAGTATCATACAGAAATTGAATTTTTAACTTCATTTAATTTTAATTAATGGAATTTAAATAGCTATGTGTTAACTAACAGTGGATACCATATTGACAGGGTGGGTCTAGAGGGTGTGTGGTAGAAATAAGTGAATAAATGTGTGAATCAATAAACAAGAAACAATCAAACAGAAAAACCTCAGATACTGAAAAGTACCAATGCGATGAGTTAAAAGCACATTGACATTGAGTCAGTAAAGTGTCGGGGGATGTTCCCTTGAGGAAGTGGTAATGGAACTGAGACCTGAATATCAAGAAAGATCCTGCTACGGGAAGAAAAGAGGGTAGGGAAACTCTAGGCAGAGGGAACAGAAACAAGTACAAACCCACAAGAGAGTTACGTGCCTGGCTGGCGTGAGGGGTGGGCAGGCCGGCATATCTGGAGGGCAGTAGGAAGGATTGTAGCAGGACACATGGGCAGAGGAGAGCTGATGCCCACTGCAGGACACCACTGGAACCAATTCAAATTTTTTCCAAGTGCAAAGGGAAATCATTGGAGGGTTTTAAATAAGAGGAGAGCACGATTTTATCTATACTTCATAAAGCTCATGCCACTGGCTGTGTGAATATTGGATTGTAAAATGGAAACCAGAGTCCAGTCCGAATTGATACAGGACTCTAGGGTGTGAGGTGATGGCAGTTCTGTACAAGGTCACAGTAAATACATAGTAGTGAATGGAACTGGTATAGAAGTAAAGTCAACAAAATTTACAAATGGACTAATCGGGGTGCGGATAAGAAGGGAGAGGAATTAAGAAAACCTGTAGGTTTGGGGCTTCAGCATTGGGTGAGCATGCCACAGACTGAGATAATAATTGGATGAGGAGTGGGCTTGGGGTGAAAAAGCACGAGTTCTGTTTGGATACGTCAAGTGTAAAAATATCTATGAGACATGCAAATGTAGATGTCAAGCCTGGAGTTTTGAGGAAAGCTCAGGACTGGGAATGTGGACTTGAAAGTCACCAGAGTAGAGGTGGTCTTTGAAGTCAAGGGGCTGGATGCGATTCCCGGGGCAACAGGCACAGGCAGAAGAAAGAAAGGGCTCCTGGAGCCTAAGCATGAGGACCGGCACCAGCAAAGGGTAGTTACTCCCTCCAGATTAAGGCCATTCTCTCTTTGGGGCAAAATGGACAAATTCTGAGAACCCAACCATCAGGGCCCAGTGATGTGCACATCACAGTGGCGCGCTCACATCATTGCCCCAGCAAATGGGTACCGTCAGGGTGAGAGAGAACTAGTTGCTAACTGCCACTATGTTAACCCACACCCCTGGGAGGGCAGTATTAGCATCTCTACTTCACATGACTGGAATGCAAATAAATAGTCTTACAGATCTGAGTTAAAACCCTGACTTCATTCTTTATTGGCTGTGTCACCTGGACAAGATACTTAATCTCCGGATTCATTCGTATGAGGCCATAGGGAGAATTAAATAAAACACTGCATAAAATCCCAGTACCTGCCAGTGGCATTGGGACTTTACAATCCAATATTCACACAGCCAGTGGTACATAAGAAATACCCAGAATGTATTGGCTGTTGATATAAAATCCCTTGGCCAGTGTCAATAATTCCATTTACTATGTGACAAACTAACAAAATTGACCCAGGTGTCTCTCTCCAAAGCCTGCGATCTTTTCACCACTCCATGACTCCTGGCCTTGAAAACTATCTGACTGTGGCTCTATTCCTTCTTTCTCTTGTATACTTCCCTAAATCTCCTTACGGATACGTTCTAAATTTAATTCATTCTTTAAAAATTGGAAGTGGATCGACAGTGCTTCCTGAAGTTGGCTCTGCCTTCCGCTGTTTGGCAGGCAAGTGCACACTCTTACTTGTTTCCTTTCAAACACACGCCCACAGGGATTCTCCCCTTCGTTATTTTCCCACTTTCTCCTCCCAGCCCACCTTCCTCTCGTGGGGAACCTCACCAGCTTGCTCAGCACCCCTGGCTCTCTCCCAAGACAAAAAGCACCGCTCTTTCTACAACTTGCCGTTAAACATACACATCAGCTAAATTCTTGCTGACTCTGCTTTTGCTGTGTGTTCTGTTTAATAAACCTTGGCCACCTTGGATGTTAGAAACAAAGAAATGGCAGACAATTTCTTTATCCCTGCTGATCAACTGGGAACATGGAGCCAGCTCTGTGCAGTCATCTCTAGAATGCTTTCCCTGGGTCCCATAGAGCATGTGCTCCATCTGTTTTGTACACGTATTTGCACAGGTGATGCACTGGGTCCAGGGGACACCCCTAATAAACCACCCTCACCTAGGTGCACAGGCAACTTTTGCAAAAATCAGACCATATAGGTTTCCATGATTTTTGCTCACTCCTGTGTGTATGTGCGTGTAATCTTACCAGCATTTTCTTGCTATACACTAGGCTGAAAATTAGTCCACAAGTCTTTATAGTACAACACATGGATGATGACTTTTTTTTAAGAACTCAGCATTTCCTAAGGTTGGAATATCTAATTAACTCTCTTTGAACTGACCTTATCGGGATCTCCTAAACTGTTTTGTTGAAGAATACATTTAAATCAGCAGGTCAACCAATTTTTTCTAGATCAGGGGAGATAAACATGGAAGAGAGTTTATTTGATTCTTTTGACTCTTATCTTTCCTAAAAGTGGACTGTGCTTGATTAGTTTAAAAACCCAAGAAAATTCTCATCAATTTAATCTGCAAAGTCTACGCTCCGAATCCATTTTTTTTTTTAACTGCTTTATGTTTTGTTATTTGCCATCCCTGCCCCTCTAGGGAACGTGTATCTCTGGTAGGATTTTTTGACATTTTCTCTCATCATGCGGCAGCAGAATCTAGCAAAGAAGAGGGAGATATTACTTGTCTCACCATTCATCATGCTAGAATAAGAGCTGTTTGTTTAAATTAGCTATGACAGAGGTTCCTAACATCTTTCCAGATAGGTGGGCAAGATGAGAAATAAACTCAGCGTGCCAGGCTCTTAAAAAGTAATTGCTCAAAATAATGCCCTGCAAAACCCGATTACTGCCTACCCCAGACATGCAGATTCATACACATTTGTATTTACTTTAACTGTTGACTTATTTTAACTATCTTTTCTTGGCATCCTAAGTTTGGTCCCCAAGTACCATTTCTGATACTTCCAGGAAGAAACTTCAATCTTGTCACTGTCCTTTTTATAATTCCCTGGAGTCATAGCTCTGTGTGCCTCTTTACACTGTAATACAGAATGAATTTTTGAATTGGCTTCGGTTTATTTTCCCCGGTGGACTGAGAACTACTTAAGGGAATTACTGTGTCTCATTCACTTTTGTAATCACAGAATCTAGTGTTCGTATATTAAAGTTACTACTTTGTTAAATTAACAGACGGCCTTGCTTCACCTTTTAATGTCAATGTAAATGCGATGACTAATGATGTCTTTTCTCAGAAAAACTGAATACATATTGACAGAACCAAAATTCTGCATATTATTTTAGGAGTTAAAAACTTTGATCTTCAGACATAGGTCCACCTTGTTCAGTATATCCTGAGGGTGAAGGCATTGGTGGTGAAACTCATGAAGAAATGCTCTTTCTTGCTCTATAGCACCACCAAAGTGGTATCTCTGGGTCCACTGCTAGCAAACAAGAGTCAAACAAAGTGAAGGAAACATAAAAGAGCATTTTTTGGTTGGTGGTTTATCAAAAATTAAGTAAATTAGAATGATAAATATAAAGTTCCACCTCACATTTATATCCCACAACCATGGTACCTAGATTATAAGCAAGGTCAGTAGTCAAGCACTGGGCAAGTCATAATGTTAAATCACACTGATTTTCACCTTTAGGTCAGCTCACGAGGTAATTTCTATTTAATGAACAGTTTCTAGTTTGATCATTTCTTTGATTTTTTTTTTCGTTTCATGCTGAACACTAGCTAGCTTCAAGTACTTTTTTGTTGGATTGTTAACGATCTGGTTAAATTGCTCCTAAAGCTTTAACATTTACTCTTTAGTAAACGTCAAAGTAATTAGAGTTGTGGATTAAAATCTAGATGTTATTTGGCTCCATGAACAGGTAAATGTGGGGAATACTTTTTGGATCTCAGAAGTTTGGGGATGGTTTGTGATTCTTTTTTCATAAGTGAAAGCAAACGTCAACCAAACACGAATATATTCTTCATGGGGATTTGTTACCTCTTTGTCTTCCGTGGTTAGTATCAGGGCTTGTTTGGCTGCCAATGTTAGTATATTCTCCGTAAGGCTTCAGGGAGTATGGTTCATTGTTTGCACTTTGAGAAGGGCTAGATAGATATCATATTTTCCAATGACACAGCTAAAACTGATTTATAACTTGAACAATGTATTCCTTTTATTAATCTCCCTCCTCCTACCCTGTATCGCAATTTAATACTCACTAACCTTAAAGTTTTCCTTGATTTCTGTCCACATTTTCAAAACTTGTCTTTTCCACATTCTTCCGTGGAACTTTCATTTCCATTTTCTAAAATACAGTGTATCAGAGCAGAATACTTAGCCCTCTCTCCTTCCCCTAACAAGAGAGATTGGCATGTTTTGCAGGGCACATAATTGATGTCTAGTTCCAAAAGATTTTCACAGGCCACACTCTGTAGTGAATCTGACCTATTCCTCAGTTGCAAGGTAACTTGTGTTCAATGTTCATTATAATGCACTGTGGGTTCCTACTAGAAATACCCTCAGTTATTGCATTTCTCTTGTGAACTATTCTACCCTACCTGATCTGCTCATGTGCTTACCTCCTCCAAACTGATAGTAATATACAGAATTTCAATACTCCTCTGACACTTTCATAACACCCAACAAGAGCACTCAAAGCCTCACAATAGCATGTCCCACATCCCACAGCCCACAGCCCACACAGGAACAAGAAATACCTTGTCCATATGCTTTCAAGCCTGTTCCTATTGTTCTTGGGTTAGGGCTGCTGCTAAAAGATTCTGGTTTTAATTTTATTCTTTATTTACATATGCCACATATAATGCTTTAATTGTGTTTAGTTTTTTCCTACTTAATGTACCCTCTTTCATTGGATTATCTTTGTAGCAGGATGACTAATTTTTAAGTAAAGGTTTTATTATGAGATAAATTTCAGATTCATAACAAAATTGAGAGGAAGGTATAGAGATTCCCCACATATTCCCACATTCTACTCATGTGGTAGCCTCCGCTGATGTGAACATGCCCCCACCCCCCAGAGCAGCACAGTTGTTACCATTGATGAACCTACATTGACTCATCATTACCCAAAGTTCACAGTTTATGTTAGTGTTCACTCTTCATACTGTATATTCTGTGGATTTAGACAAACTTAGAGTGACAGGGCCAACCATTGCATGGAATGGTTTCACAGCCTTGAAATTCTTCTTTGTTCCATCTACTCCTCTTCTCTTCCATCACTATTTTTAGTTGTTTTCTAGTCCATTCTTCCTTTCCTTCTTGTTCTCCCTCTCTTTCCTGCTGTTTACATTATTGCCACCAGAAGGATGCATTATTTATTTTTGGAACTCAGATTACAGCTCTGTGAAACACACAATTTCACTTTTGGGGTTTGAAAGTCCCAGAACTGCATTTACATTTATTTTACAATAAGAGTCTCAATATTTTTCTTAACATTTGCTTTCTCTCCTTTTATCCCCCACATGTCTGCACAGGGCACTCTTTATTTCCCTACTTTGCGTGATTTTTTTGCTATATCCACACTCTATAGAAGGCACCATGGGAGAAGGTAGACAAATTTACTAGGCATGGTTCTAAAAAATCCCCTGTTGTGATGAAAATCCCCTTAAATGACAATTATAACCTCCTTTAAGATTCTTGGTCCCTTTCCATTGACCACAAGGTAAGTTTTCTATTTTTCCTTCAATTCCATGGGCTTTGCAGAAAATGTAGCACTGAGATGAAGGTTTCCAGCAAAGATGGGTCAGAATATCTGGCCTATCTCCCACAGGGCATGACTAGAGAGAAAGAATTATGGCAGCATTGACCGAGTATCATGCTGCCCATCCCACCTGAAGTAGTTTTCAGGTGTGCTAACAACCAAACTGATTTTTCCAGTCTGGTGAATGGGAGAGTCTTTGGATGTCCACGTTTCTCATCAGATTCCTTCAGGCAATAGCTCATGCTGGAATTCAGCCTTATACTTAGAATTTACCAAGATAGGGCACAGTTGTCTCTTGATCTGAAAGTGATCCAAAATATTAAGCAGAAGTAGTAGCATTACCCTGGATGAATCCAGAGGAGGAAAACAAAGAAACCTTTTTCTTTTCACATATAGAAGGGTAAAGAGTTCAGTAGGTAACATCAGGGGAAACCAAAGACTGGCAACTCCAGTGCAATTATTTCTCTGTAACGATGCTTCTTGTGAACCCTTGGCTACCATGCATAGTACCACAGATTTGGCATACTTTAATTACTGGTTATTTTCGGCAAGGTAGCATTTAAAGGTTTTGTTCCCTAGCTGCTGAATGGATAAATGCAGCATTTGACTCATATGTTGATCCAGGATTAGTTTTGTTCTGTAACTCCTGCCAATGTCACACCAGAAAAAGGTGCAACTCTTTCTGGGCAGTCCTCCTACAGACCATCTAAAATAGCCACACAAGGATCATTCAGGATCATCTGAAACAAGCCTCAGTGAGGTTCAGCAGGAGTCACTTGGGGAAAGTGGGTTCTTTTTCTGAGTATTCAACCTTTAGGCTGTTTTAAAAGTCAGAGCCTTCTACAAAGGGAGGGACAGTGCCAAGCCTTAAGTTTCATATATTGTGACAGCCTAGTGTTTTTCAGATCTCACTTATCCCAAGAAAGCTGTCAGGGATGGCCCCTGCAGAGACATCTGACCCAAATTATGATTTCTTTCAGGGAAGGGAAACCCCTTTAGGACAAACAGGAAGCGATCTCTCAGCATAATGTATTCCCATCGGGAACAAGTGAACAGTTTACTTTTTAGTTCAAAGCAGTGAATTTAAGTGCATAAGTTGGTTTTGGCTCAATGTGACCCTAAAATCAAGTCAAATGGAATGAGTTTACGGTCTTAAGATTCTGTCTGGCTGAATGCTGTTTGAAGTGTTGAATTCCTCCTCATTTTAGTTGTTAGTTTTTCTTTAGCCATGTCCAAAGTACTGCTAAGTTTTAGAAATAAATTAAAATGCTATTGATTCTTAGATCCACGATCAGCCTTCCCTATTGCAAAAATGATGCCCTGAGATATGGTGTTAAGTGAAAAATACATTTTAAAAGTATATATAAACCACTGAAAGAAAATTTTCTTAATCATGTTAGAATGTAGAGAAATTTAGATTTTCTGTTTTTATTTATTCAACTTTTCTCTGGCAGTTAATGGTCAAACTTATCTAGTTTTATTATCTTTCAAGCTGATTAAATGTTAGTTTCTTGTTAAATAACATTTATCTGCCAGTGCAAAAAGATGTATGATCTTTGCCTTTACTTCATTAACCAAGCAAGACCTGTGACATAGTTAACAAGTTGCTGATGATAAAATGTACATCTGATATTTATCCTGCAGAGTTGACACATTCTGAAAAATAAAATGGGGGTATTTTCTAACTTTTTCATTAGTATGCATAAAATAAAAATCTTCATGGAATCAAGATACATTGCAAACACTCCATCTTCCAATCTATTAGTCCTGCCATTCCTAGAGAAAGACTTACTTGGTCTGATAAGTTTTGTTTAAATAAACATAATGCCAGCTAAATAACAAAGACATCTTTTTCTTTAATTAGAAGGAACTTATCAAATTAAATGCAAAATATAAAATGAGTGGTTTAGTTTACTAAATTTCCTCAGTACTTATTTAAGTGATGGGTGATGAATGTGAGAGGGAGTGAATTCTGATTATTTTTGCCTTTGGAACCCCAAGCCAGAACCTGGAGTCTGGGCTGGAGTAGGTGGTATGATCTGAGAACCCTTGGGCCTGTTGTGGGGTTATGTCTATAACTAATTCAGTAGTCATCGTGCTTCTTGCTCAGTTTATAAACCCTGGGATAACTAACAAATATACAGATGGAGAAAGAGATGTACACATACGTCATTATCCCACAAGTTTTTGCATAATAATGTGTTTCTGCTTTAATGTATCTCAGCAAATCTAAGACTTCTGGTACCGCACAGTTCTAGTAGTGGAAGTTATGATGTTCCTACTGATCCAAAAGCATTCTGCGCAAGCATGTTGAACTAATGCCTTGGTACTTGCACCAAGTCCACTAAGGGAAAAGCCCAGAACAATAGAGGCATTGTGAAAAATAAAACCAAACACTTTCCTTTTCTTCTTCTTCTGTAAAATCAGCAAAATCCCTAGTCTTGGAAAATGATCCTTTCTGATGTTGAATATAAAGAAAAAAATCTTTTTTTTTTTTTTCAGCTTTTGGCTGGGGCTGGGTTTGAACCCGCCACCTCCGGCACATGGGGCCAGCGCCCTACTCCTTTGAGCCACAGGCGCCACCCAAGAAAAAAATCATTTTAATTGGAGAAAGACGGGACTGTTGATCGACCTGTGTCCAGGCAGCTATTTTGATTTTTAACCTAAAAGGGAGCATGAGACACATATGGCATCTAGCGTGTGGTGACAGCACCTTGGAACTTTAACACGCAGTTCTGCTTTTGTTGTGTAGTTGGCAGATGCATATATGAAAGAGACAGGGGCTACCCAAAACTGTTTTGGGTAGCCCCAAAGAAACAAAGGAATTGCATTTGAGATGACAGGCATGTCATAGACCAGGTATTGGGTCTTGGTGCCCCCTTGTGGTTAACTTGACAATACAGATGGAGGAACAATGAGCCATCAGGTAAAGAAATTTTCTGCCATTCATCTTTTCCCTTTCTGTGCTCCAGCCATATTGGCTTTCTTTCAGTTTTCAAGAAACTGTGTTCCTTCTTTGTTTCCTTCTTGCACGTGCTCCCATGTCCTCAGCTACTCTCTCAGCTACTCTGTTTGCTTGGTACACATTGTGGAACACATTCTCTGACTTCATGTACTAGGTCATTGTTAAGTATTATATGCTATAAGCAATCATCAGTTGCTAGAAATACTTCTCTAGATTGCAGCTGGAGCCAGTGGTTTTAGCTTTCGAACCTCTTCTTCCTTCCACTACATATATTTTCTAGTAACCCCAGGAGACTCATTTCCCCCTGTCAAACCTATAGCATAGCAGGTATTCAGTGAACATTTATTTGGCTAGAATGACCAATTTATTACTTTGTAACATTATTAAAACCTTAAGCCAAAATTCTGATGAATTATAAAATAAATAAAAGGCACAGCTTTAATTAAAATAATCTTTTCTGGTTCCAGTTCTAAGTGGAAATTCTTTCAGTTTTACTCCATTTAGTATGATTTTGACTGTGGATTTATCATAGATGGTTTCTATCAGGGTGTCTACTATCACCACTACTTTTCATAGTGATGAAAGTCCTGGCCAATGCAATCAGGCAAGAGAAGGATATTAAGGGTATTTAAATGGGACAAGAGGAGGTTAAATCTTCACTCTTTGTTGATGACAGCTTTTCTTTCCTTTCCTTTCTTTCTTTCTTTTTTTTTTTTTTTTTTTGAGACAGTCTTACTTTGTTGTCCTTGGTAGAAGGCTGTGGTGTCATAGCTCACAGCAACCTCAAACTCTTGGGCTCAAGCTATCCTCTTGCCTCAGTTTTTCATTGTTAGAAGAGACAGGGTCTTACTCTTGCTTAGGCTGGTCTCAAACTTGTGAGCTTAAGTGATCCATCCACCTCAGCCTCCCAGATTGCTAGGATTATAGGCTTAAGCCATTGCACCTGACTGATGATAGAATCTTATATATAGAAAACCCCAGGGACTCAATCATAAGACTTCTGGAAGTGATCAAGAAATACAGTAACATTTTGGGATATAAAAATCAACATCTACAAATCAATAGCCTTCATAAATACAACAGTTAAGCTGAGAATCAAATCCAAGGCACAAATTCCCCATACAGTAGCTTCAAAGGAAATGAAATACCTGGGAATATACCTAACAAAGGATATGAAAGATCTCTACAAAGAGAACTATAAAACCCTGAGAAAAGAAATAGTAAATGATGTTAACAAATAGAAGAACATACCATCCTCAAGGCTTGGAATAATCAACCTTGTTAAAATGTCTACACTACCCAAAGTGATTTATGAATTTAATGCAGTTCCCACTAAAACACAAATGTATTACTTTGAAGAACTTGAAAAAAATAATTCTTTGTTTCATATGGAAACAGAAGAAACCCTGAATAACCAATGCAATCCTAAAAAATAAAAACAAATCTGGAGGCATCACATTGTTAGATTTCAGGTTATACTACAAGTCTACAATGATCAAAACAGCATGGCATTGGCATACAAATAGAGACATAGATCTATGAAACAGAATTGAAAACCTAGAGATAAACCAGCCTCATTGTACCATCTGATCTTTGATAAACCAAACAAAAGCATACATTGGAAAAAGAACCACCATTTAATAAATGGTGCTGGGAGAACTGGTTAGCCACATGTAATAAACTGAATCTGGACCTGCACCTCTCACCATCTCTGCACTTCTCAAAATGGATTCATGCTGGATAAAAGATTTAAATCTAAGACATGAACTGATAAACATTATAGAAGAAAGTGTGGGAAAAATGATTAATGTTATAAGCCTGGGAAAATTTTTATGAAAAAGACCCCATTGGTAATTGCAGCAACATCAAAAATAAATAAATAAGACCTGATAAAACTTAAAACCTTTTACATAACTAGGGACACAACAAATAAAACGAGTAGACAACCTTCAGGATGGAAGAAGATATTCACATTTTATGAATCTGACAGAGGGCTAATAACCAGAATCTATAGAGAACTCAAGCAAATCAACAAGAAAAGAGCAAACAACCCAATTAATCATTAGGCAAGAAAAATGAACAGAACTTTCTCCCAAGAAGACAAAAAAATGGCCAACAAACACATGAAAAAAAATGTTTATCATCCCTAATCATCAGAGAAATGCAAATCAAAATCACCTTGAGATATAACCCACCTAACCCCAGTAAGAATAGCCCATGTCATGACATAATCTGCTAAAAGGTCTGAATCCTTGACCAGATTTGCTACAAAGGCGAAAGGCTCACTTGGAACCCTCCCCAATCTGGAAACAACTAAAGGTTTGGTGATTAAACTGTGGCACTCATTTAACATCTTCCCCAAACTGGGAAACAATAATGAGGCTGCAATTTAGCTTTGGTGTAGCATTTAAGTTCCAGTGTTCACCATAAGTCTTCTCAGACTAGAAAGCAAAGCAGAACAGCAATTAAGCTCTAATATTAAGTGATAAAGATCTAATACTACCAAAGAACATCTGGAAAAACCCAAAGAGGTGGAGGTGTCCTCAAATGTGCAGGCATCAACACAAAAATGCAAGGATTATGAAAACTCCAGAAACCATAACAAAGTTTCAAAATAAATCCAAAAGAATTTAAAGATCTAAGAAATGTCGTATGAAGAATTTAGAATAGTCTTCTTAAAGATGTTTAGGGAATCACAAGAAAATATGGATAGAAAACTAAATGAAACTTGGAAAAGAATAAAAAGAGATATTTTACAAAGAGACTGAAACAATTAAAAAAATAGAAATCCTAGAAATAAAGGTGATAATAACTGAATTGAAAAACTTACAGAAAGCTTTAAAAACTTGATCAAAGAGAGGAACAAATGAGTAAGTTTTAAAACTGAACAAATGAAATGACCCAATCAAAGAAGCAAAAATAAAAATAAATTAAAAGAGTAAAGAACACCTACAAGTATTATGAGACACTATCAAGCAAATCAACCTTCATATAATAGGAATTCCCAATGGAGATAAGAGGCAAAAAATGCTTATAAGGCATGTTTAAGGAAATGATGGCTGAATATTTCCCAAATCTGGATAAGGACAACAGGATTCAGATACAGTAAGCTCAGGAGCCACCAAATTCAACCCAAATAGGAATTTCCTATGATACATCATAATCAAATGAACAAAAATCAAAGGAAAAGGCAGACACCGCTCAGCTTGGGTGTAGCATGCAGGCAGTGACAAAAAATGCCAAGCAAGGCCAAATGTGAGGCTGTAGAAACCAAGTCCGTCCAAGACACCCTATAAACTGAAGAAGGAGAAGTAACCCCTGCAAGCTGGCCAAAGGCCTCATCAAGCCCAGGAGCTTGAAGAAGGGTGGTAGAAGCAAAAACACTGAGGAGATGTTCAATTGAGGAATACAGAAGAGAAATTACTCCTTCTGCTTTACACAGTATTCTGAAAAGTCTTTGAAATAATTTTTATCACTGGGCACTGAGACCTTTTGTTACTGCCTATGTCTCTCCTATCCACTGTGAATGGTGAGGGAGGGAGCTGTGTGTTACTTCGCCTTGCTTCTTCCCCATACCTGGGTACTCACACTCAGTCCATGGCCCAGCCATAGGCCCACCCCCAGTCCCAGCCACCATCATCCAACAAGTGTTCCAAAAATAGCATGCCACCCTGCACATAGGTCAGAAACATCAGATTGTCAAGTAGGAGCATTGGCACTACTTCAACCTCAGGAAGAACCCACAGCTGCAGAAGCTTCCTGCCCTGAAAGATTTGCCAACCCAGGAGTGGGAGAATCTGTTTATCCACAACCTATGCCAGTGCTGTGTCCTCTGACTTTGTGTCAGACCCACTCAGTGACCTGAAATTTAAGGAGGTGAAATGGACCGGACTCAATGAGATGATACAGTACATCACCCATAGCCATGATGTTGTTATCAAAGCCATTTACCCTAAGGCTACCACCATGTTTTCAGTGAACCTCTTCCTGACACTGTTACCTTCATCAAATCTCGTAGGGGCTGAATTTGATTGAGAGGAAGATAAGCCCACCCTGGAAACTGCCTAGCCACAGCTCCAACTTATCGGTAGGTTTTTTGTATGTTTCCTTGAGTTTTCTGATTTCCAGACAAACATAGCCAAGAAATACATTGACTAGAAATTGATCCTTGCTCTTCTGGACTTATTTGATGATGAGGATCCTTGAGGGTGAGACTTCCTCAAGATCATTTTGCATCATATCTATGGCAAGTATTAGGGGCTCTGGGCTTATATTTGTAGGCAGATCAACCACATCTACAGGTTCATCCATGAAATGGACAATTGCAAGGAAGGTGTTCCTTATCTGTGTCTTGCTTCCCCTTCACAAGGTCAAGTCCCTTAGTGTCTACAACTCTCAGCTGGCACACTGTATGGTACAGTTCCTAGAAAGGGAAAGTAGTCTGAGTAAGCTGGTGATTGTGGGACTTCTCAGGTTTGGGTTTAAGACCTACATCCCTAAGGAGTTGATGTGATAGGATGAATGAGAGGCCATTCTGGACATTATTGAACTTTCAGAGTTCAGCAAGGTGATGGAACTACTCTCCCACCAGTGTGCCAAGTATGTCTCCAACCCTTGTTTCCAGATGGCAGAGCATGTCGTTTATTACTGGAGCAATGAGTATGCCATGAGCCTGATAAGTGACACTTGGACATGCTGCCAGAGTGCTGCCCACCATGTTCCCCTGCACTCTACAGGAACTCCAAGAGCCATTGGAACAAGACAATCCATGGACTGATCTATAATGCCCTGAAGCTATTTATGGAAATGAATCAGAATCTGTTTGATGACTGTACACAATAACACAAGGCAGAGAAGCAAAAGGGCTGGCTCCAAATTAAGGAATGGGAAGAGACACAGCAAAAGACTGAGGGGCTTGCCTGGCTTAATCCCCAATATCTCATGTTCTAAGTTCCTCTATTGCTGCTCTCTGTGTACCTGATTCAGACAGAGACCTCCACCACCACCACTGTGGCAAAGGACGTCCAGCTTCTGAAAAGGAAGGTGGAGACTAAAGCTATACGGATACTAAAGGAATCAAGAAGCAGAAAGTGCTGCTGTGGAGGAAGTTGGAGCTGCCTCAGAATGTTTATATCATCGAGACACTATAGGCACACAAGCAGGCAGAAAAATTCATAACTGCCAGCCACAAAGCTCTCTGAGACTGTCACCTTCCTACTACAGGGCCACAGCCCACTCAGCTCTGGGATGCTTTCCCAGCCCTCCACCCTCTGTTCTCCACTGGCTGACTTGGGGCAAATCAGTGCCTCTCTAGTTGCTCTAGGGAGGGGAAACAGGCACTTAAAGCAGGGACACCCCAAGAGTGGTCCCTTTTCCCTTAAAATGTGTTTATGCTTCCATATGGCTAGTACAGACAGAATGAGCACTCAGATGCTCAGTGCTCAAACAATCAGAGGATGCCCACTACCCTCCTGCTCCTGTCGCCACAGTCACCTGAGGTTGCTCTGAGAAACACACACACAAGAATACATATGCTTCTCTACTCTTCCCTTCATTTTCTTTCTCTCTCTCCCTTAAAGGGGCATGTGGGGAATAGCAGGAGATTATTCTCACCAAATTATGTCAAGTCCATTGGCCTCTGAAGTAACTAGAGGAAAGCCATTCCCCAGCAGAGCAAATAAGTCCCACCCAGCAGTGTGCAAGCTGATGGGGTTATGCTAGTTGTTCTTATCCATTGTCTTACCAAGACAACATGTGAGGTCAAAAGGAGAAAGTATATGCTATGGACAATAAGTGATGCATATAGGGCCCAGATAGCCCAAAGGGGGGCATGAGAAAATACCTTATAGTATGGCTCCTCTTTGGTGAGCAGCAGCCTTAGGATCACAAACATGGAGGAGATCACCCTGGAGCTGATTCTTTCCTGTGCTATTGATTTTCATAGCTACAAAGAAGGAAGCAGGGAGCAACATCTCAAGCATAGCTCCTGCCAACACCTATTATTTCCATGTTTTGCTGCTGAGCAGGCCCTCACTTGTCTCTTTTAGTACCTTAGAGGGTCAAGGGGCTGAGAAGGGTTGGACCTATGTTCCAGGCACACAGGCACTATGGCTTTTAGCTGTACACAAAGGGTGATTTGCTCACAGAACTATATAAAGGTGGGTAGGGTTTGGGCTGATGTCCCTTTAATGTACACACCTGAATAAAGAGGGTCTTTGAAAAAAAAAATCAAAGATTAAAAAGAAGAGTACTCAAAACCCAGTGTGAGAGAGAAAAGAAACATATCATATTCAATGGAGCTCACATGACTTTCACCAAAATGAAGAAATCCTGTAGGCCAGGAGAGAGTGAAATGATATATTCAAATTGCTAAAGGAAAAAAAAAGCTGTCAATCAAGAACACTTTACCCAGTAAAGATGTTCCTTCAATATGAAGGGTAGAGACTTTTCCAGACAAATAAAAGCTGAGGGAATTCATCAACACCAAATGTATCTTTTAAAAATGCTAAAGTGAGTTCTTCAATCTGATGCAAAAGGATTTACATGTATAAACTCAATGATATAAGAATACAGACAAGTTCAGGTTATTCTAATGTAATTGTGGTTTATGAACCATATATATCTTAAGTGTGAAGACTAAAATACAAAACTATCAAAGACAATTATAACTACAACAGTTGGTTAAAAGACAGGCAATATAAAAAGATGTAAATTTAAACATTAAAAAGTCAGTGTGTAAGGGAGAAATGGTATAAAAATAGAGAGCTTGTTTTTGATACATTTCTTTTCCTCATGACCAAAGTTAAGTTGTTATCACTTTAAAATAATCTGTTATAAGATTTCTTTGTATGCCTCATGGTTGCCACAAAGTAAAACTTACAATAGATATACTAAAATTAAATAGCACATCAAATCATACTGCTAAAGAAAATAACCTAACTATAAAGTAAAACGAAAAGAGAGGACAAAAAGAAGGACCTATAAAACATCCAGGAAATAAGCAAATGAATGACAGTAAGAAACCATTACTTATCAATAATAACTTTGAACATAAATGGATTACATTCTCCAATTGAAACATACAGAGTGGCTGAATGGATTTAAAAGAAAAAGATCTAACTGTATGCTATCAATAAGAAACTCATTTCACTCATAAAGACACATACAAACTGAAAGAGAAGGGGCAGAAAAAGATATTCCATAGAAAAAGACATCAAAAATTATAGAAGTAGCTAAACTTATATCAGATAAAATAGACTTTTAGTCAAAAACAATACAAGAAAAAAAGAGGGGCCAGGCATAGTGGCTCATGCCTATAATCCTAGCATTTGGAAGGCTGTGGCAGGAGGATTGCTTGAGGGCAGGAGTTCCAGACCAGCCTAAACAGGTGCAATACCCTGTCTCTACAAAAAAAAAAAAAAAAATACTTAGGCAGGTGAGATGGCTCACATCTGCAATCTCAACTACTCAAGAGGCTAAGGAAGGAAGATCACTTGAGCTCAAGAGTTTGAGGTTGCAGTGAGATAGAGCAAAGCCTAGACTATGCGATGGAGACCTTGTCTGAAAAACAAACAAACAAACAAAAATGAAAGATAGAGAGAGAGAGAATGGAAAGAAAGAAAGAAACAGAGGACAGCCATTATATAGTGATAAAGGTGTCAATATAGTAAGAGATTCTAACATTGTAAATAAATATACATCCAACACCAGGACAATGAAATATAGGACAGCTGTCTGGAAAGTATCCAGCTATTGTTAATACTATTTGTCATATTACATGACAGGCTACTTTGTGGACAGTCCTCAATAAAGCAAATATTAATAGATCTAAAGGGAAAGATTGAATATAATACCGTAATAGTAGGAGATGTCAACATTCCACTTTCAGCAACTGATAGATCATCCAGAGACAAAATCAACTGTACTCCTCATCAAATGGATTGAACAGACATCTATAGAACATTGCATCCAATGCTGGAGAATGCATATCTTTCGGAACAACATATGGAACGTTTCCTGGGGTAGACCATATGTTAGGTCACAACATAAGTCTTAAGAAAATTTAAAAAAAAAAATCAAAATTATGTCAAGAATATTTTCTAAAACAAAATAAAGATCACTAAGAAAAAGAAAGTTTAAACTGTAAAAATCCATGGAAATTAAAGAACACATCTCTGAATATGGAGTGGATGAATAAAGATAAAAACAAAACTTAAAAAATGTTTGAGACAAATTAAAATGGACACAATGAACCAAAATCTATGGGATTTTATAGTAATAAGTAGAAAGAAGTTTATAGCAATAAATGGCTACATATAAAACCCAGAAAGATCTCAAATAAAGAACCCAATGTTATACTTTAAGAAACTAAAACAAAAAAAACAAACACAAAAACAAGAACTAAAACCAAAATTAGTAGTAGGAGAGAAATAATAAAGACTGGAACAGAGGGGGAGGAACCAAGATGGCGGTCTGTAGCCAGCTTTCTGCAGACGCTCCTGTCCAGAAGGAGAGTTAAAGGAAAGAAATTTAGCAAGAAAGTCAACGGTTTGGAGCTGAGTCAAGAGACAAGGTCGAGGAACGCACATCAACCCTATTGGAGTGACCTGCGACCCCAAGGATACAAATAAAAGGTACAGAGCACATCTCCAGGCGGAAGGGAGTCCCCTCCCCCAAGAGAACAGCTCACAGTATACGCCATACCACCATACAAACAAGCAAGCAGAGTCCGGCTGTCCTCCCACTCTACCCCACGGGAGAGACCCTCTAAAAACCGGACCTCCTTCCCCTGTGCCGCGGCACCCTCCTGCCAGGCATAAAGCGGTATAAAACTGTATATATTCTCCACCTGCAAGTTGGAACTGCTGGCACTCCCCTCCACTCTCACCCTGAGGTCTGGAGGTCTGTCCCCCACGGAGTCCAGATTCT
>CAUYON010012682.1:0-13680 GCA_963573935.1 Arctocebus calabarensis
CCATGTACAATTGAAAGCAGAGGCATCCTTGAGCTTTAAAGCATTGAACAAACTGGAAAATACAACATACCACATACTGAAGTGAAAAAAGTCTGTGTTTTTGTGTTTTTTAAATAAAAATTTTCAAAAAGTTAAAAAAAAAGATACAAGGTTGATTAAAGGGAAAAAAAGGCTCCAGTTTGTTTTACAGGTTTTAAAGTTCTGCTGTGTGTTCAATTGCCTTGTGTAACCACTTGTCGCCTTAGGGCCATATCCTCCCCCCAACCCACCCCCCTTTTTTTAATGTCCATTTTGCTTGCCTGGAATTTTCTTCTGTCTCACAACTCACAAGAAACTTTCTGGGTTTGTGACATACAGAGGTTGAATGCATATATATTTTAAAAGAAAAAAAAAAAAAAACAGCCCCTGTCTGAATTGGGCTTTTTAACTTAGAAGCAACACTTAAATAAATATCTTAGAAATTTACTACTATCTTAATTTCCTTCCATATCCCTCAGGCCTCCACTTTCAGAGAAGCCAAAAAGAGAATGTATCCCTTCTCTGTTTGTCCAAAGGTTTTTGAGAGTCTCACTTCTAAATAAAACAATGCAACATTTCACTTTGATTTCTTCACTGAAATTTCCTTGATTATATGGTTAGAGGTATATAGTTAGGAATGTCACTTAACTTTCTGGGAACCTTAGTGCCCTGTTATATTAACTGTCAGTATTTTGGGGGCATTGGGTTTAATGGACTTAATTGCCTAGTCACAAGCAGGACTTCGGGACACATTTCCTTTGTGCTGTTTGGTAACACTTAACTCTACTTGTTGCAATCTTTTTCTCCTTAGGTCCTCACACAATTCCTTACAGAGCACTTATTAAAAAAAAAATCTTTAAGAGTTTATCTGTTTTCTGATTGTTTTTGTATAAGCTTCTAAACAAACTTCAGTTGTGATTAATTTAGTGCATTTATATAACATTGATGTGTTACTGTTTGGTATCAAGAATTTTCTTTCAACTCGGAGTATTAGTACTGTAGCATAAACCAAATACAGTCTAGAGGGGATTTTTAACGTCCCTCCATTGTAAGACTGAAAAAGGGGTATGTGTGTATGCGTGTGTGTTGAGTGCTTGTGTGTGAGCAAAAGATGCAGGTATTAAAAGTTAGTAAATGAATGTGTGTAATACATTAGTATTCAGAGAATGAACTTGTATTTATTTTGTGCCATTTGTTTTCATTACGCAGAATACATTCAGGTGGTTTAAATCCTTAAAAGGGTAGTATTTGAAAAATGGCACTAAGAATGGAATCATGACCTATTTTTTTAATAGCTATGAAGATACTAATTATGGGTGAAAATTTCTTTTTAAATCTGTCTTGATTGTTGTAGGCTTCTGTGTCACATACTACTCCTATAGATGTCTTGAATAATCCCCCATTCCCACAAAAGACAGGGTGTGTTTATCTTTATTTGCTTCCACTTTGCTAAACTGAATTTAATTGCCTAGCCTGTCCTCTAACCTCTTAGTAATGAACCTTCACATAAAGTACATTTATAGCATCTATATAGTAGCCTTTCTCTGCTTTCTAAATGGTGATAGCCAATAATTAGGAATTTATTAATGACATTTTTTTCCCGAAATAAAAAGTTTCCGTTTTAGAATTTCGCAGTCTTCCTTAATCATCTGCTTATCTAGTCATCACTCAGTCTGCAAAAACTTTATAAAGGAAAAGTGCTGCATTAAAACAGTTTTTAGGGAAAATACGACAAACCTCAACTGTGGGAGTTGTCCGGTATGAAATGTTTTTTCACAAAACATACATAGCAGCAGTAGTTTCATAGTTGGTTGTTAGACTTGTTGCTTATCCACATCAGAGGCATCTAATGGTTTATCATTTGTAATTTCTGTAAACTTTTTTAAACACAGAAAAGCCATTTAATGTGAAATTGTATTTCATCTCCCAAACAGCCACTAGCAAGGAAATTAAGAGGACTTTATTCAACTTTAAACTCCACTAAATAAGCAGGGAATCATTCTTGCAAGGCTCTGTAAGGATAATGGGTATAGTTATGCCACTGGGCCAGGTACTCCAATAACACATCCTTGTATATATGTATGCTAACTGCAGTACAGGTATGCTATAGTGAGACACATAAAGAATGGATAATAGTTCTTAAGATCAGGTTTGTGATACTGTACCAGTCAAGGTAGTTTCTGATAGTGTCTTTTAATAGTCCTACCTGTGATTTAACTGTTGGATTTTAAAGGAAAGGTAGTATCTGCTGTTCAAATACCCTCCCCCAGAGTATTGATATGTGTTTATAAGGGAGGGGGGAGAAGACAAGACTAGAAGCATAAACAGCTACTCTGGGTTTGCCCAAGGCACATAGGTTAGCCCTAGTTCTTAATATTTATGTTATTTTTGTTAATGTAATTAATCAACAGAGCACCAAGATTCTTTCATGGTAAAAAGGTGGGCTTCAGCTTTGATTCTGTTCAGGTATATAAAAACCAAGCCCACCCTTGGTTGATTTAAAAAATAATGAATAGTTCACTCCTTTCAAAAGCACTGTTTTACTGGGTTTTAAATTAAATTTCCCAATGTTTTGCTGCTCAAGAAAGTAAAGGATACCAGCAATAGTATGAATAGAGTTTTAAGTTGTCTGTAATAAAACCCAATGAAGCATGAATGGTATATTGCTTCAAATAGCAGTTAGAGGCAAGAAACTACCGCAACAACCATCTTCTTATGTATTGGGATTGCTGATTCCAACTACCGTGTTCATCTATTAAAATTTTGTTATGTCCAGAGTTCTGAAGCCATTTTATAAGAGCTGCAGTATCCCTTTTCTATAGCCTTATTATTAAAATAACTACAAACATTTATTTTCCAGTTCGGTTTTACTTAAACTGTGTATCAGAGTTGTACTCGGGAGACCAACAAATCAACTTGAGGTAAATTATATAGCTTTCCATATACTCTATTTTGTTTTCCCTCCCCCAGGTGCTAATCAAAGGCTCCAAAAATGGATACTGTTTTAGTAGCATCTGCTTTATTCTTAAAATGCTTAATTTTGTTAGATGTAAAGATTTTGTGTTAGCAAAAGTGGTTTTACTGTGTAAATATGAATGAATGCCTTTAGTTTACCCATTTGTTATTAGTCTTTTTTCATTTATCCTTAATAAAGGAGGATCCTTTCATGATCTTGAATTTCACTAGGTATTACTGCATTTTAGAATGAAAATACAACTGTTTTCTGTCTTAGATTAATTCTGCTGCTGCTATGCGAAACTGAAAATCAAGAATGTGATGCACTTTTTACATTACTATATACCATACATGTACCATAGGTTGCTTTGATACCTTTCCTGTAGCACAGCCACTAACAAAAGTGAGTGAATTTTAAAATTCTCTTTGGGAGGGAATCAGTACAAGTAACTCATCCATAGTTTGTATTGGCCTGTGAAGGACAATAACTTAGGAAAATAAAAATTCTATTAATATTACCCTTTTTGGCCTTAAAATGTCTTCTACTACTGAAAATATTTTAAATCTTAGCTTTATTTCTATTACTCCCCTTTGTCTGCCTCAAGAAGAGGAATTGGAAAGAATGGCTTAAAGGAAGTAGTATCATTGGTTTGTTGCTGATCTTTTAGAAAGAAAACATTTGTTTATAAAAGCTGGAGACTTTTTTTTTTATTATTTTATATACAGAGGAGAAATAATGCTGCCCTGAACCAATCAGATTTAACTTAATCAAATCAATCAAAATTGCAACTATTCTGTTTTCTGTAGTATGTTTTTTACTTAGCAAAGGTTAACTTTAAGTATAGTAGGAATGCTACTTGACAATAGGAAAAGTCAGTTTTCAAGCACATACCCAAACTTGAAGGAGATTTAACCCAAAATACTGGGGGATAAAACAACAAATGAGGTGGAGGAATATGAGAAAGATGTACAGTCCAAAGCTATCTGGTTATATTTTGACGTTGCCAATATTGCAAAGCCAAAATTTTAATTTGCTTATTTAATATATTTGTTGGCCAGAGATCTATTTTTATATCAATGTGCCTTGCATGTATATTTAAAAAAAAAATTGGAAAGGCCATGTAGTAATGCCTGAGATAGTTGATGGTTCTTACCACCTCACTAATTTTTATGCAGTATGAAATGCTCATTCTATCGCCCAATTGGTGCTCTCTGTTTAAAGTTATAGATCTTGTCAAACTGGAACTATTTTATAAACTGGGGAAGTGATTTACTCTTTTTTGTTTTGTTTTGTTTTGTTGTTATTGTTCTTAGTCTGTTAGTGGCTGTTAAGTAGTGGGAAATAGTAAAAGGATTCTTCACTCTCTTTTCTTCCCCCCTCAGCACCTTCAAGTAATGTGATGACACCATTTCTTGTGTGCTTTGAAAAAGTTTCAGCTTGCTGTCTCCTTTAGTGTTACTTTAAAAGTGTTATAAAAAGCATTGTTTGCAAAACCTAGGGAGATGATGGAGTCCACTTTAATTTGAAATTTTGTGTGAGCTATGATCCAAGTTACTGGCTCTTTCCAACTTTAAAATTTTTTATTGTTAAAGCACCTTGCTTAGAAATTTTTAAATATTTATGTCTGCAACAATTGTCTCAAAATAATAAACTGTGCAATTCTTGTCATTAAAAAAAAAAAAAAAAAAAAAAGAACTGAACTCTCCCTAATGTGACTTGTTAGTTTCTCTGTATTTCCTGCCAGTGTAAATGTGAAAAGCTTTGCTTGCATTACGTTTTAGAAATGCATTTTGCACACTCAAATTTTGCTGAAGCTCCGTGAAGAGGTTAGATCTAAGTAGATGAATAAAGCTATGCACTATGCACATGTTTTGAAAGTTTAATCTGTGTGTCATTACCAAAAGTGACCTATCTATCCTTATTACATTGCTTTACCATCTTTGAAAACAGAGCTTAAAGTTGTAAGTCTAGACTGGCTCATCATTGGAACTAGAAGAGAGGAAAACTGGCACCTATTTTAATGACGTTCAGTTTATATCAGAGCTTATATCTATTAAAGGGCTTTCCTTAAAACAGGGCAGTTTTATCAGCTTTACAAATCACTGGATGCTCTTCTCAGTGAAATACTGAAATATTGTGTTATTTGAGCAAATAGAAATGGGAAGTAGTAATTCTAACTGATCTTTGTCACATGGGCCTTGGTGACAATTTTATGTCTTACTCTGGCTGAAAGGTAGGTTAGCCTTTTTACTTTCCCTTCTTTAGTGTAAATTTGGTTTTCAGAATGATTGGTTTGAGATTAGAATCACCCAGTTGTGGATAGATCAAAGCACAGGTTGTATATATATCTTTTAGAAGTTTTACCCCAAGCGGATTAGACCAAGTTTAGAAATTGGACATACTGGTTCAGTCACTGCAGTCTGCATGTTGTACTGACTAGGCTTACTTAGAGTACTGGCCAGGTCTTGTGAAATCATCTTTTAAGAGATTTTTTTTTTTTTTTGTAATTTCTTCAAGACCTTATTAAGAGAGGCTAATAAGGTTAAGTAGAATATTTTACTAATGGTTTTCCCTATGCTCCTAGAAGTAAAAAAAAATTCCAATTTTATAGCTTTTCCAATGTATAGAAGAGGGTTGGTTACTCTGTCATCAAGTGTAGTCTTGATGTGTATGTTACTGACTTCGAAAACACAGCAAAACCCTTCTGTACCTTATATTGGTAGTGGCTGTTAAAAACTAAGTTGTCTAGTGGAGACTGGAAAGGTGGCCAATAATGCATGGCCTTAAAACACAGAAATGTAGGAATGTAGCAAAAATTATCTTAAATGCTGTGGCTACTCTCTCACATCTTTCAATAGTTTGCAGTGTTCAGTCTTAGAGCATATTGGAGGAGTAATTTCTGTGTCTTGTGTATATAGGCACTTAGGAGCTGAGTTACCTCTTAATCTAAAGGAAGAATAGTGTAGTACAGTTACATTAGAGGATTTTCTCTTCTCCCTTTTCAAAAAAAAAAAAAAAAGTCTGAATGTTTTTTTTTTTTGCTCAAAAAGATAGGTCTTTTCTAGATATAAGAACAGTGACCAGAAAATTTACCCTTTTGCTAAATGCTTAGCTGTTTCTGATGTCATGGATTCTGAGGAAGTCACATAATGAACTTCCTTTATTCATGTTTTACTTCATGTTCAGTGTTTTAAAAATAAAAATTACAAATACTCTACAACCCAGATTTACCTATTTTATCAGAAGAAAAGCTTGAGACATTTGTAGAATCAAATTAAGAAACAAAATAAGTGTACATTGTTGAATAAAAAATTTTAAAGTTTCTGAGGTCTTTTGTGTGCTTTAATTTTTTAAAAAGTCTTTACTGAAAGCTAAGTTAAAATTGTGACATTGGTAATTATGATTTTTTTCAAAGGGTCACATGTGCAGAGAATTTTAAGTCTTAAATGTACTATAGTCTTAATGTCTTTCTGGGGTTTTTTGTTTGTTTTTGTTAAGTGCTTAGAATTCATTTGTTTTTTGAAAAATCAGCTGTGATAGTAGCTATCCTGCTTTTTTACAAAACATTGAGCCTTAATGCTCTTCAGTGAAATAAGAAACCAAAACTGACCTAAGCAATTAAGCAACTAGAATGTAGAGCTGCCAAGACTCAATTTATTCATAACTGTGTAGAAATATACACACTGGAGAACCACATGCTTTGTTATTTGTTTGTTTGAGACAGTCTCATTGTCACCCTGGTAGAGTGCTGTGGCATCATAGCTCATAGCAACCTTCAACTCTTAGGCTTGAGCATTTCTTTTACGTCAGCTGCCCAAGTAGCTGGAACTACAGGTGCCTGCCACGATGCTTGGCTATATTTAGAGATAGGGGTCTCCCTCTTGCTCAGGCTGGTCTCCAACCTGTGAGCTCAAGGCAATCCACCCACCATGGCCTCCCAGACATGAGCCACTTCGCCCAGCCTCTTCATGTTTCTTGTTTCTTTTCTCTTTTTTTTTTGGTAGAGACAGAGTCTCGCTTTATCGCCCTGGGTAGAGTGCCGTGGCATCACACAGCTCACAGAAATCTCCAGCTCCTGGGCTTAGGTGATTCTCCTACCTCAGCCTCCCCAGTAGCTTGGACCACAGGCGCCCGCCACAACACCCAGCTATTTTTTTGTTGTTGTTGTTCTTGTTGCAGTTCGGCCTGGGCTGGGTTTGAACCCTCCACCTTCGGTATATGGGGCCGGCACCTTACTGACTGAGTTATAGGCGCTGTCCTTGTTCATGTTTCTTTAGCACTGATTTGTCATAGGTGAAAAAAATCAATGCTAACTTCAACATTATTAGAGTAAAGAACAGGGAGAAAGAGCATAAAAACATTTACCAAAAGTGTATCCTTCAGTGTTGAGACTGATAATGTTTGGGTTATATGCTTTATTGTTTTTTAAGATGTAGATTAACATGGGCTGGTAAGTGACTTCCAAGGTCAAACAGGGATTTGGGATTTTATTGAAGGCTATGTTTAAATATTCTCAGCCATGTAAATGTAATTTGTGTAAAGCATGGTAGTTAATTCAGTCTACAAAGTTTCTTTTTTTTAAATGACATTTATTGTGGATTTCAGCAGCTAACATTTGAAAGCAGTGTCTGTGAGCAGAACATAAAACTCATTCTATAGTGCTTTGCAAGGTCTCATGCTTTAGGAATTCTCTTACTTGGAACTTTTAATCCACTACTGTTGGATTCGGCGAATCGATTGGATCTGGGAAGTCTGGGCATGAGAACCCCACTCTCTCCAATGTTTATAGTCTCCTCCATGATGGTCACATTCCAAGATATACTGATAACCACGATATCCAGGATACTGGTAGCAAACCCAGCTAGGAAATCCAAAGCACATTGTATGATTAAAACTATTTAGGAAACTGGTGAATACCCCAAAACCTGAGTTCCTAACACAATGGTAACAGTATGCTTTTTTTTTTTTTTTTCCAGTTTCTGGCCAAGGCTGGGTTTAAACCCGCCAACTCCGGCATATGAGGCTGATGTCCTAATCCTTTGAGTCATAGGCACTGCCCAACAGTATGCTTTTAAACTTAGAAAACAATAACCATCCTAAATGTATCAGGCATTGTTTATAAGCATAATATGACTATAACTACAACTAGGTGATTAACCTTGATCATGGAAAAAGGTACAAGAGTACTCAACATAAATGCTTCCATAGAGGCATATCCAAGGGGAGCTACACCCTTAAGTGATAGTTGATACAAAGAACTTGAGATTCAAAATAGCTAGTGACTGGAGTGTGACATTTATATACCAATGCAATGTCAGTGTATGAAGTTTGATGAAATACAACCATTGACAGTATTCAAGGCTTGCATCTACAAGTTCATTTGAAATGAACTACAACTATTTTTGCACTTACGCCCCACTTTGTATCTTCATGGAGCCAACTTCGTTGTTGAACCAACCCATGGCTTGCAAGGAGGGGTAGTCATCAGAGATCTCCCACTGGCGTCCAATAAAGTTTTCTTTCTCAAAGATGGTAATCTTAGACTCCTTATGATTCTGTAATCCAGAAATTGTTTGAAAATGTTTATTAGTGTTGTGGCTATCCTAACCATATTTTTCTAAATTGAAACATTTTCTAGTTTACAAAAGGATGTACATGATCATGAATTGTAAAAAGAGGCCATAGAAAAGTTCAAAATTTTCTTTAAGTTAAATACTTAATATTTAAAATGTGCATATAACCAGTAAAATATTTTGCAACAATGAAAGGCCAATGAAGATACAACATTGGGAAAAAATATTTGCAACATGTAAACAACCAAGGGGTTAATATTCACTAATAAGTGAAAGGATTTCACAGATCAATACAAAAAGCCCAAATTGTGTGTGTGTGTGTATGAATGAAGTAACTTGTATGTCCAGTAGGGGCATGGGTACTACACAAGCATTTAAAGGGGAAATACTAACTTGTACAAAGTTTAAGAACAGGGAAAACTAACCCTGGTGATAGCTTAAGTAGTAGGGGAACAATTGACTGGAAAGGAACACCAGAAACTTTATAGGGTGAAGGACTTATTCTATACGGTATATGATTGAAGTGTTGGTTACATGGGTATGTATGTTTTTCAAAACTCATGAGCATATGTGATGATTTGTGCATTTTACTGTATGTCAATTACACCTTTGGTGGAGGATACTGAAGAAAAAGATGAAATCACTTGCAGATAGGGAGTATTTTTTAGGTTTAGAGCTATCTAGGTTAACTTTGCCAGTTTAATTTTGGTAAGACTTAGAACTAAGGTGAAATCATTAGTCAAAATCATGAGAATATATAGACTATATTTGGAAAGGTTCTAGCCTAGCCTTACTTGCAATTTAGGGGTCATTTTTAACACATCGCTGAAAGTCATATGACTGGTCTCCAGCTCAAGGCAGTTGAGCTCCTGGGAGGCCATGAAGGTGGATGGTTCTGCTTGAACTTTTTAAAGACTTTAGAAGTGCCCCAGTGATGCATTATTGAATAATGCTTAGTGTTGCAAACAAAGTTACAACGAATCAAAAGTAGATACTGGAAGGCTGGCCTATTTATCTTCTCCACTTACTGAGGGGTTACTTCAGCATTTCCGTTTCTGCAGTAAAATGTTAAACACAAATCGAAATTTAACTGGCCAAAGATTTACTACAGGGTAACTGCTTTCACTGGTTCCCTAGTGTTTGACCAGTTCATTGGGCTCTGGGGTATTGCTTCTTGCCACCAGTAAAAGACTTACTTTTAGCTTAATAAGGAAAATACCACCTGGTGGAGGAACATCAAATGGCAGAGAAAGGGAAAGCACTATTTTTTTTCTCTCTTTGACATTCAGCATAATTGATAAGAAATGTCAATCTGCCTGCACCTTCATGCCCCATGCCTTACTTGCACAGAAGTAGAATTTTTATTTAGAGACTCACAGCTGAACAGATGGGGCGGAAGGACATGAGACGCTCAATGTGGTAGGCATTACTCCCACTCCAGGCATCCCAGCGAGGGTATTCTCCTCTCTCCAGGACAAACTGTTGGCCACAGAAGCTGGTATGCTCATAACCAATCCAACTGCCAAAGACACATAGTGCTGTTTGTTCAAGGTGTTCAAAGCCTATATAGCCTCAAGGAGACGGCATCTTAACATTTTAGTTAATTGTGGGTAAAATATCAAGCCAATCCTGGTAAAGCCATACAAAGTAATAACTTTATCACAAGAGGTGAGGAATGAGCTGGCAGCTACACCAAGAAGGCTTGTAAATGTAATATTTGGTTTCAGTTTATCCATCAAAAGGGTCTATTTCATTGGCCCAAATAAATGTCTTATTAGCAAAGCCAATCTAAAGTTAGATTTCCTTTCTCTCCAAGTCACCCATTCTCTACCTGGCTGAAGCTTCAGGGTTCAGGATTTTGCTTTGGCTCTAGCCAGACTTGGTATCTTCTTAAGAAAGCAAAGGGATGAATAGGCAGCTGATAGTACTAGTCTCTTAAGTTGTCATCCTGTGGGTCCTTTCCCTGCTGTCCCATACCTATACTTAGTTTGTTGAAGCACCTCAGCTCAATTTTTTCACAGTTGTGTTTTAGTTACCGATGACATCTTAGTGTTAACCATTTAAAGGGCTAAAGAGCTTAATTTTTTTTTTTTTAAGATACATTCTCAAGCTGTCACCCTGGGTAGCATGCTGTAGCATCACAGCTCACAGCAACCTCAAACTCCTGGGCTTAAGAGATTTTCTTGCCTCATCCTCCCAAGTAGCTGGGAACACAGGCACCTGTCACAATCCCCGGCTATTTTTTGTTGTTGCAGTCGTAGTTTTAGCTGGTCTGGGCCAGGTTTGAACCTGCCAGCCTCGGTGTATGTGGCTGGCACCCTACCCACTGAGCTACAGGTGCTGCCTAAAGAGCTTAATTTTGATGGCAAGCAATTTGTGGAAGCCTATCCACATACAAGGCCAGTTCTGCCTAAGCCAAAGGAGAGTCCTTCCTTATGCATTTTCAGGCTGATGGTAAAGATCTCAACTACCCTGCCAAGATTCAGAAGACAAAACAAGGTCTCCTTTGCCAAGATTAACCGTTAGCAAGAAACACCTGGCCAGGCACGGTGTCTCATGCCTGTAATCCTAGCACTCTAGGAGGCCAAGGTGGATTTCCTAAACTCAGGAATTTAAGATCACCCCAGCACAAGCGAGACCTCTTCTCTACTAGAAAAACTAGCTGGGCGTTGTGGCAGGCACCTATAGTCCCCACTACTCAGGAGGCTGAGGCAAGAGGATTGAAATTTAACTGGCCAAACATTTAACATCCTGGGAACTGATGGCAAGAGAATTGCTTGAGCCCCGGAGTTTGAGGTGTCTATGAGCTATGACACCACGGCACTCTACCCAGGGCAATAGAAAGAGACTGTATCTAAAAAAATGAAACAAAAATCCAAGAAACACCTGAAAAACTAGGAAATAGTATGTCTCTGGAGTCCTGAGGTTGAATTCCTTTTTTCATAGATTAGCTAACAATGTCTGCTCTGGGACGTAGGGAGGAAAGTTAGCCATAGAGAGGCTGCAGCTTGATAGTTTCCTTTCTACCTATTTTCCATAGGCAAGAAAAACTCCAGCGTCCTGTGGCTGATCTGAGGGAATCCCAGATAATAGTCTGTGGGCTCCAGAAAAATTGGTCCTCCCTGTTGTATGTTTTTCTTTAATCCCTCCCCCCAATCTAGTGCCAAACCACTAAGACTCATTTCCTTCTATCTTTGGATTACTAAATTGTGCATGCAATAATTTCTTTCTTTCTTTTTTTTTTTTGTAGAGACAGAGACTCACTTTATTGCCCTCGGTAGAGTGTCGTGGCGTCACACAGCTCATAAGCAACCTCCAACTCCTGGGCTTAGGCAATTCTCAGGCCTCAGCCTCCCGAGTAGCTGGGACTACAGGTGCCCACCACAACGCCCGGCTATTTTTCTGTTTTGCAGTTTGGCCGAGGGGTATATGGAGCTGGCGCCCGACTCAACGAGCCACATCCGCCACCCCCATTTCTTTACAGCTTACTTCAGTATGGAGATCTCTCTCCAAGAAATAATTAAAATCTAAGGGAACACCTGTCTTCATCCATCCCTACCCTTATTGTCCCATATCTAAAGGGACCTGAAATAAGGAACCTTTGGTTCTACTGAGGTCCATACTCACGCGCCACATTCCACCTTGAGGGATCGGACGTTATCAAAACTGCGCTCAGAGACATTTGGACAAGAGCTAGTGAACTCCATCCTCTTGCCCTGGAAGTTCTCTTGGTCATAGATGGTTATCTGAAATGGAATTATATGGAACAAGAGAGCTAGTACTTGGTCTGTCAGGAAGCAGAGCCCCGGATCAACAGCTTAACTTGCATCTGATCCTGTGTTTTCTATCAGCAGCTATATCCCAGGATACCTAATGAGATCTCTTCCAGTGTAGGCAGGGTAGGAAGGGGTTTGGTTAGTGGTGGCATATGCCCAAGCTAGAATTGAAGTGAGGGGGGATTGGTTTATGATATGAATGGTCTGACAGGGGCATAGGTTGGTCAATGGATAGGTCAAAGACTTGTGGACTCTAATTTCACCATGTTTCTTGTATAAGCATAGCCCAGAGGCTAGGATTCTAGGAGTCCCAGAAACGCCCTTAGATTTTCCAGTCATATGCTCTGTAGAAACCTAAAGGATAAAGGGAGAGTTGATTAAACCCTTTTCATACCTGGAGCTAAAACTTGGTTCTTGGACCTGGCCAGAGGACAACTCCTAAAGCTGTAAACTGTCCTTAGAGTTGACCCAGTGAGGACAATAGGGAATGTTGGGAGAAATAGTGAAAAGCCTAGGGATCAGCCACTTTAGCCAATGTTTAAAACCAACCTCAGGCTGGGAGTCAGGAGACCTGGGTCTTATGACTTATTTGGGATCTGGTGGCAAATCTCTCTTCATGTATGAGCTCTCATTTTCTCCATGGGCACAATCACCTCTGGGCTGCTCTATTTTAAGATGATGTTAGCAGTGTTGAGTATAGTTGACTTAGGAAACTACCTGTTTCTCACCCATTATTGGCTTTCAAAGTCATCCTTCCTCTGTCTAAATAGGGGGTATCCAAGATATCCTATCTTTAGCTGCATCTGGACCTTGGGTGGACCTTTCCCCCACAGACTGGTATTTCATTGGTTGGTCACTTTCTCATGGACAGGCATAGCCCTGGGGCCTGCTCGGTGGCAGCATCTCACACCCACTCTTGTTAGATCCTTCATTTTTCATGTGAAGGGGTGGGCTTACCTTCCATGGCCCCAGGGACCCCGGCATAGGGTTGGTCTGAGCCATCTTGGTGGTTGGAAGGCTTTCTGGAAGACAGAACACACAGCAGTGACATGGTCTCTGGAACGGGTTGTGGGGGAAGGAGCACAGGGAAAAGTAAAGGAAGCTTGACGTCCAAAAGACAGATTTTGGTTGAGATCCTGGCACTATCACTTGCCAGCTGAGCCTCAGTTTTCCATTGGTAAAACTTTGTACATGCTACAATTATCAAGACTGGATGGGGCGGCTCCTGTGGCTCAGCGAGTAGGGCGCCGGCCCCATATACCGAAGGTGGCGGGTTCAAGCCCGGCCTCGGCCGAACTGCAAAACAAAAAAATAGCCGGGTGCTGTGGCGGGCGCCTGTAGTCCCAGCTACTTGGGA